>VZTH01004387.1:1790939-1805006 GCA_013397815.1 Aleadryas rufinucha | reverse complement strand
ATATGATTTTAACCAAAAAACACCTGCTGTTCTTGATTTACATGTTGACCCTCTCAGCCCATTGATCACATGTCTTATTTTTGTCTGCCCTCCTGATACTGCTAGTGTCAGAATCGTTTTAGCTATATAAGGACTGGGACTCATTGCAAAAAATGCTGCTGACATGATTCCAGGTTCTCAAATAGTGGTCTGCATCTCTTCACCCCAAGACAGGATGTCTCGGTACATACCTGCTCTCTTCTGCTCACTTTCTGCAGTACACTATCCAAAGCAGTGTTATGTGCTCCCTGAATGTAATACACTTAGCAAGAAAAATTACAAATTCATCAAAACTGTGGCAAGGAATACTAACTTTAAGTACAACAGTTCTGCAAGCTTTGAAAATTTCCCTTAAAAGCAACCCAAGACAGGCTGCAAGGGTGAAAGGCAGGGTGGGAAGGGAGAAGCCAGCAGACAGACACTTGGGAAACTTAATAGAAAACCTCCTGCACCTTCTTCAGTACAAAAACTGTGCAGTCTCAGAGGGGAAGCAACTGCCACTTCTCATTCCTGCGAGAGGTTTGCGGGACTATGTGGAAACTACAGCTGCAGTGTGCCCTCTTATGGCAACACCAGTTGCTTTCTCTGTTTCGCACAATGGTGTTACGGGCCAGAGACAGGGGTTGCTTCAGTATTTTTGTTCTTCTCTTATTTTCCCTGAGAAAAGATACATGAGACAGAAGTATTGACTCTGTATGCTGTAGCATGGCTAGAAAACAGGCTTGAAGCTTCTTGTCCCTAGCACTAAGCAGTGCCTCATCTGCCAGAGAACATGAACTAGTGAACAAAACTAAAAGAGAGGCTAAATATCATCATTTGCTGATGAGACACGGCTTTCATGCCAAGGTATATGTGAAGTGAAAACAGATTGTTGGCTAAAGGCACTGCATTTAATAGACAACGTCTAATTAGTTGACAGAATGTTTCTGTGCTGGTTCCACTGCAGGTTCTGCGCATGTTCCTCTGCAGTGCTGCTGCATTTTGAGTAAGAGTGTTGAGGAAAACATGAGGTCCAAGTAGCTGGGCTCACAGGCTGCAGACTGAGATGCAGATTGAAACGCAGAGCTCCGGGTAGGAGCCTGAGAAGAGAGGCCATGCCTCTGCCAGCCTTTGGGATAACAGAGGGTGTGAAGGTGGGTGACACCAGCCAGGTGAATGGACACTGGGAAACACAGCAAGATAACAAAGGAGATAAAGACCATGAGCCTGTGAGGTGGATGGACACAGAGAGGGGGGCAGAAGCCAGGGACTCAGGAGGGAGAGGAGACTTCTGGGAGACTGTGAGGGTATAAAAGCCCAGGGGTTCCTTGGTTGGGGATCCTCCTTAAGGCACCAGCTCGGGCTGTTTCTGCGTTACTGCACCATGAGTAAATGGCTTTATGGAATGAGATGTCTGAGTCTTTGCCACAGGAAACCTGGGATCAAACCGGTGAGGAAACCTGGTCTGACTGTGTGAGTGAGTTGTGTGAGGAGTCAAATGGAGACCTGTTTGGTCACTGGAGCCTCCTGCTGTGAAGGGGCTTCAGTCCCAGCAGTGAAAATCTCTGCCTTCGGGAGACTGACAGACAGTCACGTGAAAGAGAAGCTTCCTTAACATGAGGATGACTAATGTATTGTCATTATTTTGTAAATATTCTGTAATAGACCTGTTCTGAAGATTGTCTTCCCACGGCTTCTTCTGCCTCTGCTTCTGGTACCTTGTTCTCCTTTGGTGTTTTCCCCTTGTTACTTCTCAACACCGCCACCAGCACAAGCACCTTGGAGCCCCTTCCATTCCAATACAGCATCCCACAGCTCCATTCCCAGGAGGACTCTCCTCCTCTGCTCACTGATGATGCTTCCAGTCTCCTGGCATTTTCCAACCCACAAAATCATAGCTGGAATACTCTGGGACTCATACAGCTCGTCCTTCCACATCTCTTTTATCAGAACAGTCACACCAGTCTTGCTTATTTGATATTGCCCCTCTGCTCAATGATGTTTAAAAGCACACAGAAATCCCTCAGAGCTCAAGGAAAGAGATGCAATTTGCATTAATGCCTTTTACTGCAGCAACTTGGCACTGTCAAAAAAAAGAGCAAGGGGCAAACCCTGTCTTTCTCCAATGTACTCTGACCACATTTCCAGTTGCAAAGATGACCCAGGCTCGTGTGTGTGAGGAAAATAAATTCATTCCCTTGCCAGGCTCCTGGCATCTCCATCAAAATAAAACCTGGCACCACATGACAGTACGTGCAATTCCTCGCCAACAACACTGCACGCTCCGAGCAAAGGCTATTCCTGGCATGACCTGTTGTCCTGGGGTGCAGGTCATAGTTGTGCCCATGAGCCATGCACGCACACCCTGGTATTTCTGATTGCAGTGTTTGTATTTGTGTTTCTACTTTCCCTCTGGCTCTTTGCCTTTTACATTTACTTCAGAATGCCCATCCACCTTAACACTAAAAAAAAAAAAAAGAAGAAGAAAAGAGTCTAAACACTTTTTCTGTCAATCAGGCAGCTTCTGCTGCTGCTTATTCTGCTGCAGTCAATCTTCCTAAAACCCATCCTTCATTTTACTAATATAATAACCAGGCAGTTCCAATAACTCTGAATATTTACACTGAGATCGATGATATTTTCTACAAAAAGGTGAAGTGGTCCTTAGAAAATAGAAACCAACCTGCAGGCTCACTTTGGATTTCAACTGAATCAAACCCCACTGGAATTGTGCTAAAAAGCTATGATAAATCTATCCAAAATGTGAATATTATTTTGGCCCTGCTTGCCTTAGAAATAAGAAGTTTAAGGTGATGTTCTCTAGATTCACACCACTTCTGCCCAGCCCTTTGGAACACAGTTCAATGACCTCTAAACATTCCTTTTGTACTTTCTGTTTGATGATTTGACAGGAGTTTTGTACTTAAGTCAGCTTCTGTCACCAAGTTACAGTTTTCCATGTCAGAAGAAATGCTTTTTCTGGTAGACAAGGAGTCAGAGAGGATGTCAGAATGTGGCCCTTCTTATTAACCTGNCAATGACCTTATTATTAAACATAAATTGACTTAGCCAATGAGTGACTTAGGGGCTAAGAGGGTTCTGGAATCAGGGAGGAGATGAGCCTTGGAGTGACACCCAGTGGGTGGAGAGGGAAAACCCATGTCTCCTCCTCGGATCCGCCCTCGGAGGCAGAACCCAAGGCGGGGAAATCCACCCACTAGATGTCCTCTCTGATGTACAGCCCAAAATGGGCTGACGCACCGCAGCACCTGCACAGAAGCAGTTGAGGGCTTCACTGTTTAACATAATTCCCTGGCTGTTTTTTTGTTCTTCAAGCCTTGCATTTATTTTACTGTTTACAGCAAGGTTTGTGCTGTCAAGGAGACTGCTGGTAGGGAAGCTCTAGGAGGAACAGAACAGTTTCTGTGCCTATGAGATGTTTGTTCACATCCCCCCAGCTTAATGCATAGCAAAAAAAAAACCCACTTCATTTAATTAGGAACACAGACCAGGAAAGGATCTTGTAGGCTACAGAGCCCCATGTTCTACTGCCTCTCATAACAACAGAATGTAATGCTTTCTACCCAACACATCAACCTTTCTTAAAATCTTAACTTTTTTACAGTTATGATAACCAGTTTTTCTATAGCTGGTCAAAATGGAAGGTTGCTCCAGAGCTTACAGGTCTCAAAACTAGAAAAATTCTCCTGATTTCCATCCTGAATTCATTCATGGCTAGCTTACACTCTCCTGTCCTTTACCAACAGACCTTGGTTTACAATACCTCTTCCTTCTTCTGTTTCACTATACCCTGCCCATCCTTCTCAATGGAACTCCTTCTTCATCCTTGAGTCCTCCTCTTGGTTGCCTTCCCCCTCACCCTGCCCCTACACCTGCTGCCTGTGGGGGCCATCCTTCATGCACAGAGCACAGCCCTTCACCCCTCTCCTCCCCTGGCACTGGACCTGTGTGACAGCCACTGGTGACCCCAGTGACGAAAGGAAGGGCCTGTGTCTCAGCCAGGGAGCTCATTGCCCTGCCCTTGTCACTGCTGCCAGTGGCTCTCAGTGAGCATTTATTGGTTTCCTTAACTGCATTTGCCTCCTAACTGCATTTGCCTGCCTTCATTCTTCCCTTCTTGTTTTAACACACATAGAAAATGAAGGTGTGAACACTCTTACTTGAGTCATTACCTCAAGGCTTCTGTTTTTCTTCCTTAGCTTCCCCTCCAGCGGTCCCCAAATAAAAGAATAAATTCTGGAAGGATAAAATAATATAGACCTGTGCAAGGAACAGGAAAACTCCCACCCAAATGAGTGCCAATAGCTGCCAATTCAAGTCTCTTGATTTTTGCTTTCAAGGCTGGGAAACTCTCCATATATCTGCAGGGATATAAAAGAGCTGATACTGGATAACACTCAAATGAATATGTTCTATGAGAGCTGAAGTACATTTTGCAGAATATGTGTAGACAAAATAAAGCCTACAAAAGGACTTTCTCCAAAATTGAAAGAAAGCTCCTGTCTCTTCTTAATAAGAACATGGAGAAAAACATCCTTTGTAATACTCAATTTAAGCAGAAAGAAGCAGAGAAAATTAGGGCCAAATGGCATTTGAAGTGTACCAAGGTGGGGAGTACACAGTGAGGATATTTGGACATTGTGGTTGAACTGAAGCACTGCATTGTCTCCACTTCCTCACTCATTCTCACCACCGTCAGGTTCCCAGGGACATCTTTGTGTCAACACTCAGAGCATCTTTCCCTCTAGAAAACATGACAGTTATTCAGAGTCCTGTCCCAGAGAGACAATGTCTCCTCTAATCAAACCTGTGTGGTGGTATGATGCCTGACAAACTTCACCAAATTTTGCAGATTTCTTTTTATTTTTACTAGAAGCAGTCTGTGTGCTTTCACAACCAGTGAAGCCTAGGGCGTGCCTCTCTGTGTGTGTCCCACTTGTGTATGCTCTTTTCAAGCAAGGATCTGCTTTCCCCCAAAGACATTTTCCTGTGAAAATCATATTATAATGAATCTGTGTTCATTCATGATGCTGACAATGATAATTTATCTGAGGTTACCTAAAAATTTCATTTCTTTTAGTAATGAAGTCTATGGATTTGAAGACTATGTCATCTGCAGTGACAAGTCAATAAAAATGGAAATCCAAAAATTTATTTCAGTAGAGAGAAAGAAGAAAGGAAGGAAGCAAGCAAGCAAGCAAACAAGCACACTGTCTTTCAGGAATATTTTAAACTATATTTGAAAATTTTTAGATTTCTAAATTGGTTCAATAAGAAGAAAATTTCTCATGTAAGAGAAAAACACCCTGCTATGATGGACATATAAATCTGATTATGCCCACAATGAATAGTAACTGATTTTCTTAAACCAGGGGGGATAAGAAAAGAGTAGTTTATTATGTTTAGATTCTGGAACTATCACTCTAGGCAAGTTCTCTGATTTCCAGCACCAACCAGGAATTGTAACATAATCTATCAGCCACTACAATAATTGTTGTATTTAAAGCACCCGCCTTTCTTTGGTTCAGCAGTTAAAAGCAAGAAGAGACCAAGATTTTAAAAAAGTGTGGCAAAAATTTTCTGTAGGCAATTAAGGGAATATGGAGGCTTCACAGCATCCCATTAGCACTGCCCAGTGTAACCGCCTCCCTTGATGAGGGAGAGATGAGGCCAAGTGCAGTTCCTCCACCTCTCCTCCATCTCTTTCCTGGCTGCCCCAGCAGAGGGACACAGCAGCAAATTTTAAACGAGCCAGATCAGGTGATAAGACAACCTAACAGCAGCACTGCTGTGAATTTATTCCACTGCAAACAGCTGATCCTGATGCCTGAATAAAGTTACTTAAATCTTGCTCATATATCTTTACATAATACTTCGAAGCGCAGTACAGCCNAATTTCTCCACTTAGCTCCAGGGGGTTCTCATAATCCCTGGTGCCATGGGCTCACTGTCTACAACAGCCGCACAGCCTGTTTTAGGTCTGTGAAGGGCTGGATGAAGCATGTGGCTCACTGCTGGTGATGACCAGCAGCTACCCCTCTGCTAGCTGGTCATTAGGGGGTGTGGATCATGCCATGCATTTGCCCCCCTTCAAATGCAGTCCTGGACAAGGAAAGTCATAAACCCACCGTTTCCAGACGTGACCTGCTGCCTGCCTGACACGAAGCACATCTTTCTCAGTAGCTTTGGACAGCAAATGTCCACAGTGGAGTGCTGGTGGGCACTGTGGGTTTGCTCTCCAGGCACACATTCTGGAGCAGGCACTGCATTTGTGTAATCTTTTACTGAACATGAATGCAGCAGAGTTTAAATTACAGGCATTTTCCAATGGAAGACAGGGATGAGAAAAGTATTGTCTGGGTACAAGAGTACCCATCATCCCATAGAGGACAGAATAGGGTGTGTGGGATAACAGTGTTTCTGTAATCATGCTTCTAATGACTCTAAATCTCCATTTTAATTGCTTGTGACACTATGAGGTGGATGTTGAGAATTAATTATATTAATTAAATATGGCTAGATAAAAATGGCTGCACAAGAGGAGACTAGAAGGGAAGGCTTGGAAGGACTCAGTGTGCATGTCACTGCTCTTCCCAGCACTTTGAGATCACAAGAAAGCTTCACCTGTCTCCTGCCAGCCACACAGTAATGTCAGTTAGAGGTGCTGGGGTAGGTGGAGTTTTATGGGGTGTGAGTCCCGTGGGGTGACCTGCACAAGTGGTTATGCCCCCACTCTCCTGCTGGCAGGGTGGCCCCTCACCTGGCCTGCTCCCTAAAGCCTGGTTAAGTGGTGCTCCATGTGTATCTCTAGTCTTGTGTTGAAAACCCCAAGATCTTATGGGGAGGTTTCAAGGGAAATGGGGTCCCCAGGCCCATGCAAGCCTGCACAACTGGGGAGGATGGAAAGCCATTTCTCCTCTCTCCTGCCATCCTGAATTATTGTCTGTGCTATCCTTTTGCTTTCTCAGAGGGAATAGAGACCACCAGGAAACACATTTAAAAATCATCTGTGGCACACAGAAGGAAAGAGAGAAAGTTGTTGGTACATTTCAGCAAGCCTCGTTAAAAACATCTCTAGGCACTACAAAGTGCATGTTATCAATATGCATATGTGATGTCTCTGAGGCAGAGCTGCCTTTAAGGTACGTATTCAGCAGGACAACATTTTCCCATGTGAGGCAAGGAACAACAGTGAATCATATGTGTAGGAGGGAAAGGCCTTCGGGCTATGTACAGTATTTATTCCCTTTTGTGTCTTGCTTCCCCCCCTCCCCTCTTTTATTAATGGCTTTTGCAATTAGCGGTAACAGGGTATTGCTAGCTGGCAGAAAGCAGTGACTTCTGCAGTCAATTCTTTGTGGGAAACTGGATGTATAGGGGAAGGAAATGATGCCTGTGTGCTGGCTCTGCTCACTCCTCTGACCCCCGAGCAAGAGCCAGCCGACACGCTATTTGTGTTCAGCATTTGCCTCCCCAGCTGAATGTCACATTACTTGACCTCACATAAATACACATACAGATGTAGAAATGCAGAAGGTGAGGCCTGCAGAGCACACACATTAAAAATTCCTACTGAAGATGTCAGCAGGGGGCCGAGAGAAGCTGGGTTAGATTTAGAGGGAATCTGAAGGAAAAGTGTGGCACCTTGCTCTGCCTGCAACCACGGGTTGGGTGGGGTTTTATTTCTCACCCCACTAAAGTGGGGTTCCCCCCCAGAACCTTTAGTGTTGGGGAGCATTGCAAAAAACAGATGGCAGATGCTCCAGCATGGGTGATGAATCCTGCAGCATCTTGGGATGTTAGCTGAGTTCCTGGTGAGCTGACAGGACAGAACTGGAGCTCAGGATCTCCCTAAGTGCCAGTGAATAATTGTCAATGGATGCAAACAGTGACACAAAGTCAGCAGATAACAGGCTGCCTATGGTGTCCTGGTTTCAACACATTACAGCCAAGCAAGATGGAGTACCCAGGAGGGTGTAGATGTGAGTACCCAGGAGGGTGTAGCTTTCTTACAGTTCCTTCTTCTCCTTGCCTTCCCTTCCCCCTTTCCCTTAGTTCAGCTATGTGCAGATATATGTTTCAGCTCTGCTAGAGCTGAAATGTCATAATGCAATATACTGTATAGTTATGGGAGTAGAAGTGACCTAAGAAATTTTAACTCTGAATAGAGTGAAAGAATTAAGAAAGAAAAATGGAAGCTGGCATCACGAAGCTGGCAGTGCTATAATTTCCAAGCACTAGTAGCAAGATATTTCTGATTGGCAACTTCTGCTGCTTTCTCCCTTTTTCATTCTTGTTGGAAAAGCAGAGGGACACTGACTAGAGGGGAAAGGGTAGAAAGGAAAACTGGCAGGTGAAGTGAGCAGGGTGAGGCTCATAGGAGAGGATGTGAGAGGGGTTGCAAGAGGGAATCAGAGGCAACTGCTCATGGATGAGAAAAGAGCATCTGGAAAAGAACTGTAAGGTTTTGAGGCACCAGTGAGTGGAAATGGTTGGCAGTTTCCTGTCAGAGAGGAAAAGATGTCATTCTTTTCCTGTGGAAAATGCCGTTTTAATAACTGTCTATCAGATAATAATTCTTTGAGAATTTTCAATTTTACCTGACTCTTATTTTAAATTTGTGTTGGAGAGGAATTGTCACGCAGCTGGAAGCTGACATTTCTGTCAGGCTCTTATCATTCACGTTTTCTACCTAGAGGCAAAGAGCGTGAGATCCTTCCAATCTGGGAGCTACAGCTGGGCTGACGGGGAGGCGCTGAGCCTGGTGCTTGCTTCCAGCCATCTGCCTGGAAGCCTCACACCATGGCAATTCTCTTCCCCTAGGCAAAAGTCAGGCTGACAAGAGCCTTTCAAGACAGCAACCAGCAAATCAAATAAAGCCTTTGTTCCTTCAGATTGGAATGTTTCCCTTTTCCGCCCAAATGAGACATGGATGTACAAACAATTTTGTGAGAAAAGTCTGACTCTACAGATGACCTTAGAGAGTACAAAGGTCCTTTGGTACCTGCCTGCCTCTGCTTCCACTAGCTAAATTTCTTGACAGACCAGTTATTTTATCCCAGAATTTCACATGGTTTTAAGCAGGACCAGTTGCCCTGGGGAAAAAGGCTCCCCTGTACAAAATTCTGTCCCTGGGGGGAGTGCTCAGAAACAAGGAATATGCTTGACTTCCAGTCTGCTCTGCCTCCTCAGTGTGCCTATCACGGGCATTTGCTGTGCTCTTACTGTGATTGTTGTCTAGCTGACACAATTAACCAGCACATAAATCTAGTACAGCCTGGCATCAGTGCTGGTCTACACATCAGGCAGCAAATTTCACTGACTCTGTTAGGGACCATTATCCAGCCTACCTGACTCCTGCAGGGTCTGTCACATTCTGCAGAGGGCCCCACAGGCCAAGATCTATGAGTGGCTGACCCTGCAGATTGCTTCCCACTGGACTACATCTGGAGAATCCTCTAAATAAAGATGATTTTGAGCAACTGGGAGAAAGCTTCTTCATGACACTTGTAACAAAAAAAAAGACTTGGAGACCTTTTTTTCCCATTCTATTCAGAACACTATGAGGTCTGGGCACTGAACTTCAAGAAGGAGGTAGGCCAAGTGGAGACAGTCCAGAGGAGAGTAACAAGAACAATCAGAGGTCTAGAAAATGGGAAAGACTAACCTGAATAATTCTTAGTCTCCAGAAGAGACAGCTGAAAGAGGGTATTGAGAGATATATTAAACAGGGCCCACTGTGATGGAAATGTTAGGAAATAATGGATCTCACTTCAATCAGAAAATTCATATGTAATATGAGGAAAATTCTGGAAATTTTAAGGATAAAGAATGCATTGACAGGAGAGTTTTCTGAGTAGATATCTTGGGAGATCTTCAGGATCAAGTCAGAGAAAGATCTGTCAGAAATGTCAGTTGATCGTGCCTTGGGTAGGGGAAAGGACCAGATGAATTTTTATGTGATTTCCAGCATGATGTTTGTGTGTTCTGTGATCTTTGATGGAAAACCATGGTTTGGGTTTGCATGCTTTCTCTAGACACTTAAGTTGACCAGGAAGCAGGTATGCAGAGGGAATCCAAATGCATAGGGAAAAAGAAAAAAAAAAAGAAATTAAAAAAAAAGATAAATTAGGGAAAGAAAGGTAGAGGAAGTCTGGACAGCTTCAAACAAACCAAACAGACTGTCTGAACCATTAGCAGGGCAGACTCCAGGCAGCTACTCACTGGTTATGCTAAGGACCCAGGCGTATGCCTGAGAGTTGGATGGAAATTGTTATGCAGTTGAGATTGATGTATCTGCTGTTTTGGCTTTGCCTGCACTACATTTACCTGTGTTAAATAAACAAAGAAAGTGCTCTAAGTATTGCTCTAAGAGTGAATAATAAGTGGAACATTTCTTCTTTTGTTAGTAGCTTGTGTCCTTGCTTATTAAGTCTCAGGCTGAGCAGCCAAAGGGAGTGTTTGAGACATAAATGCCGGAGGGGACTCCCACTGCTGAAAGCAAAGGGCAAGCAGCTTGAAATGTGCTACTTCTATTCCTGGAAGACCGTGATGATCAGAAATACAAGCTCTGTGTCCTTTACTCCCTGCCTTTTCTTCTCTTCTTCCTTCTCCTTCTGCATCCCTTTGAATAGCATTCAGGAAGTTCAAAACTCATTTGTAATGGCAAACCAGTGACTAACAGAGAGAATTTGTTCTTTTGTCTTTTGCTAACTAAATTAGTAGAGATCAGTTTTGGACATATTCCTCATTTTAGTTAGTGGCAAGATAAATACTAAGATATACCCTGCTTTTCTCTCTCCCTGAGTCTTTGTATTCAGTTTTCAAATCACTGCACCAAGGCTTCTAGTCCTTGGAAAAATCTACAATATGAGAATATAAGAGAAATATCAAGTCTGTCAAGATTCACTTGCCCTTTCAAAACCAAATCTGTCTCTCATAAAAAGAAAGGGAGAACTTATTCAATACTCGGAAAAGTAACAACTGCTCACACCAGACCTTCACGTGTCTTTTAAGTCATTTCCTCATTAAAGCTTCCTCTGCCTTATCAAATATCTCAGATAAAATCAAGCTTTGTTAGTCCTAGCAAGAAACATGAGTCCCTTTTCTAAGGAAACAGGAAAAGCACAGGAAAATAACTCGACCCCCTTTTCACATGTCTGTTAAGGTTTTTAGCCCTAGCACAGCTGCGGATCACAACTGCTTGCTGTCACCCAGAAAGAGAGAGCAAGACACAGTCTTTCAGTCTCTGCCTGAGACTTCCCCAGAAACTCACTGGAGCCAGTGCAGATATTGTAAAGTGCTCCCTTTGCAAAGCAATGACTTGACAGAGAGCTGATCTAATGTGGAATGAGCAGTGCCATGCTTTACTTTAGAATAACTCACCCCTGCAATTGTTGCCAGATGTTTGCAAATGTTCTGTATGTCTCCCCTCTAATGTTAACTGATCCTCCCAAATTTTTTTCATCATTCAAAGACTGAGGGTGCTGGTTAGCTACAGCTGGCAAAAAAAAAAAAAAAAAAAAAAAAAGGGAATCATACAGCACTTTTCCTTTTGTTATTTCTGCTGTTAGTAATGGAAATGAAACCACTTGAGTAATAGGGAAGTCCACAGTGCTACTGAGACACATGATAAGAATTTGATTTTCAAGTCTCTTATCTAAATGATGTGCCTCAGCCTCAGTAATGTGAGCTGCCCTTCTATTTAGTCATGTAATTGAAAAAGCTGTTTCATTGCTAGTGTATGCCATAATTTTGCAAAGAAAGAGAACCTATCTATTTTAGATTATGCTTATTAATACACAGATTAAGTGTTTCAGATAAAAATCTGATGACACTGTTCCCTAATATACTTGTATTTGTAGGCAGCAGAATGAAATGTATTGACCACTTCATCCTTCTTTGGAGCAGCTGCTGGAGGATTTACCTGCAATTACCTACTGAAAATGAAATAAAAGATTAGTAGAAATGAGATGTCACTTTGGACTTACGGCTCCTGTTGCTAGGGAAACCTTAGAGTTAGCATCCTGATTAGGGCAAAAATTGCTATAACCCAGCTGAACCTTTGTCAGCATCAGTGGCTGGCAGAGCTGCAGCTCCTGTTTGTCTAGCCAGGGACAGTGATTACCCACTGTCATATCCTGGTTGACTGAACAGCCCTTTCTGGTGGTGCCCCATCCAGACATCAGCTTACAGAGATACATAGCAGGGACTGTGTAACTGAATTACACAAATGCAACACCAGTGCAATTAGATGGGTAAAAGGGAAAGACTGATGGAGGAGGGAGATTAATTATGTTTAATCCCCACTACCCTTTGTATAAAACAATTCAGAGCTATCCAAGCACCCAGTGCCTGCCAACAACTTCTACAGGAACACATTTTGTGCAGGAAGATCAACGATGGAGAGACATCAGTCAAGTGAGAGCTTGGCAATAGAACCTGCAAAAGGACTTGAAACAGTGGAGCGAGGCCAAAGAAAATGAAAAGTACTCTTATATGTTTGTGCCTGGGCCTCCCGAGAGGAGAAACAGGTGGTTATGCAGAAAGTAATGGAGGTGGGAAGGGAAAAATAGTGTTACATCCTCCCTGTGGAAGGAGGTGTTACCTCCTTACACTGTCCTGAGGAAGAGACTCCTTTACATTTATGGAGTGTCGAGGGGAAATAATTTCAGGAAATCTTGACTCTACCACTTTCTCCCATATTGGGGAGCTCTCTTTGAATATCTCAGTGCCTGCAGCTTCACTTAAGTGCGTCCAGTACAGCACTCCTGACACTGCAAGACACCGAGAAAGGCCCTCACTTGGGTAATGGCAAGGAAACAGGTTTCAGACAAGTTCAGAGGCTTCAGAAGATAAGTTAATGCTTTTTATTTGTGGAGTTTGAAAGCTGCCAGGGATTAGCCTGTCAGCACAACAGAATTAATTGCAGTCAGCACTTGGCTGGATTCAATGAAATAGATGCTGTTGTGTTTTTGTACTCTCATACTTCTGTAACTTCTGCTTCAAGTCTATTAGGAGTCTGACTTTTAAAAACACCCTAATTCACAAAAACACGAGAGGTACTGGTGGATCATGTTTTTTTCCCAACCTTTTGCTAATAAAGTGCATTGCCCATCATTTCAGCCAACACAAATACTGAACTTAAGCTACATGCAAATTGGAGTGTAAGTCTATAAAATTATATCATATTTAAATTATTAGATTACTTAGTCTCTGCCCTTTGGAAAAGAATCACCATCCCTAAGAAATGCAAATGCTGCATGATTAGTTCATGACCAGAAACACCAAAACTAAACCACTTCATCAGTTCTTTCTTCTTTAATGTTACCTAAGCACTGACTTTTAAAAATTATGTGGGATTAGTATCTTAAATATGCACAGATGTTCTTGCATTCTTCTATCCACAGCTTCAATACCAAAAGAAACATTACAAATGCCAGGACTGTAGGAGTGTTGAAAGGAAAATTACATTAAGTGCTCAGGAAATACTGCTCGTCTGTGTGCTTATGACACTTATTTCTTACAGATTTGTGAAGTTGAGCACTGAAATTTGATGTGTTCTAATAGCTGAATGCAAGGTCTTTTTAGCTGCAGTGACTTCACTACCACTTCCAGCAGCCCACCACATCTTTCTGTTGTAGATTACACCATGTTGTGCAAGGTATGGCAAAAAGGAGGGTGAGCCTGTTCCTTAGACATCCCAGGTGACAGCAAAATGAGTCATTACACTGAAATTCTCCCAAAATGTCCCCGGGCTGTAAACAGTGCCGTGCAGTTCAGCACTTGCAGCTATGGGAGGGCTGTGTTTCTAAAGTCAGAACTTAAATATTCAGCTTTTTACTCAGGTGGAAAACTCCTTTCTGATCTCAATAATTCTAAGCAAATTGCCATCCAAATGCTAAATTTGATAAAAACAATTTCTTTTATTGTTTTATAACTCTGCTTAATTAAGGAATATTTTCATCTCAATTTTTTTTCATTAGTTGCCGGGAAGAGACCTTTCTTTGGAAAATTGTGTGTGTGTGT
>VZTH01004387.1:1757034-1781585 GCA_013397815.1 Aleadryas rufinucha | reverse complement strand
AGAATAGAATAGAATAGAATAGAATAGAATAGAATAGAATATTTCAGTTTGAAGGGACCTATAATGATCATCTAGTCCAACTGACTGACCACTTCAGGGGCGTCCAAAAGTTAAATTATTGAGGGCATTGTCCAAACACTTTTTAAATATTGACAGTCCTAGGGCATCGATCTCTTCCCTAGGAAGTCTGTTCCAGTGTTCAGCCACTCCCGTGGTAAAGAAATGCTTCTTGATGTCCAGTCTGAACCTCTCCTAGCATATCTTTGACCATTCCCATGTATCCTGTCACTGGAGAGAAGAGACCATTACCTGCTTCTTCACTTTCCCTCCTCAGGAAGCTGTAGGGAGCAATGGGGTTGCCCCCAGCCTTCTTTACTGCAAACTAAACAAATCCAAAGTCCACGGCCACTCCTCCTCCTAGGACATGCCTTCCAGCCTTTTCACCAGCTTTGTTGCCCTCCTCTGTATGCAGTTTGATGTGGCACAGACACAAAGTTGTTCTAGGGGCAGTGCTATTTCTCCTTCCTCTGACACTGCTCTTTGATCAATGGTGGAAGAAAACAGCTCTCCATGTGCTTATTTGATGTTGGCTTCTTCCTGAAGCTTTGCTGTGTACTTTGAAAAAGTCACATCTTTACAGCAAAAGCAGAGATGAAGATGTTACAGCCTGCAGCAACCGGTGCCTCATTTCCTGAGTTAGTTTCTCTTTGGCTGCCACTAGATTTCTGCCTGAGGAGCCCTGAGGTCCAGCATTATTAGTGGTATCATTAGTAAAGGGTGGCATTGACTTGGTGGAGTACAAAGAGATATTTTTATGTACTGAGTTATGATGCAATATGAACCAGAGGATCATAGAATCATAGAATCATAGATGGAAGGGACATTTAAAGGTCAGCCAGTTCAGCTTCCCTGCAATAAGCAGCACATCTTCAACTAAATCAGGTGGCTCAGAGCCCTGAGCATTCAAACCTGGGCTTGAATGTTTCCAGGGACAGAACATCTACCACCTCTCTGGGCAATGTGTCCCAGTGTTTTACCATCCTCATTGTGAAAAATTCCTTCCCTATATCTAATCTGAACAAGGCAGTGACTGATAGATTGAACAAACTATATGTTAAATGCAAGCTAAACAGTTGCTGCTATCATCTTCAGTCTCCATTTTAATACTTGTGCTCTGATATATTCACACAAATGTGTGTCTCTGTCCTGCTGCACTGCTCCATGCAGGAGAAAGGAAGCTGGGATAAAGATACCATTTCCCTCACCAGAAATGTGTGCTTTCTCAGCAGCTCCACAGAATTTGGACATTGATTAGCTGATAGTAAGATGTTAGAAAGCTTGGAGATCTGCTAATGGAATATCAATACTGCAAACCATGCAGGTTGAAAACTCAGGATATCCACGCAAAGGATCCTATGGGATTATTCTAATTTCTTCTGAAGCCTCATCTGGTCACCCAGATGACTATTATTTTAAAACTCCTGCATTACCTTTTCCTGAGAAGGAAAACCTTCAGTAAAATTCACTGGAGACATGGGGTGTTTTCACAGTTTGGAGACTGTGCCCTAACACTTTTAGAATCAAGCAGTATCATGCTACCTCTGCCTCTACTCCTACAAAACTCCATCTTCTCTGCTATCTTTCTACTATCAAGACAAGCTGTGATAAGGCATGGGACACATCTTCCTTTTCATTTTTACCATTGCTGGCTCCCAGGAGCTGGAGGGGAATGGGTAGGACCTTCCACTTTGACATCACATCGTCCTTCTACCTTCTGTAATGCTAAGAGAGGTGGTAGGATTTTGAGCATCACTCTCTCGATTGATGGTGACCAATGGCAGCACTGAGTGGCCCAAGCACTTTCTCAAAGAAGATTTTGGTCTGAAATCTTCAGACATGAGGAGTTTGTTTACACTTTGCATTGAAGTATTATTTCCCTGAAGCCACAACAGTTGTGAAGGCATTCTGTTTGGCAACCTTGGTGAACAGAGAGGTTTTACAGCTGGCTGAGNAGAATAGAATAGAATAGAATAGAATAGAATAGAATAGAATATTTCAGTTTGAAGGGACCTATAATGATCATCTAGTCCAACTGACTGACCACTTCAGGGGCGTCCAAAAGTTAAATTATTGAGGGCATTGTCCAAACACTTTTTAAATATTGACAGTCCTAGGGCATCGATCTCTTCCCTAGGAAGTCTGTTCCAGTGTTCAGCCACTCCCGTGGTAAAGAAATGCTTCTTGATGTCCAGTCTGAACCTCTCCTAGCATATCTTTGACCATTCCCATGTATCCTGTCACTGGAGAGAAGAGACCATTACCTGCTTCTTCACTTTCCCTCCTCAGGAAGCTGTAGGGAGCAATGGGGTTGCCCCCAGCCTTCTTTACTGCAAACTAAACAAATCCAAAGTCCACGGCCACTCCTCCTCCTAGGACATGCCTTCCAGCCTTTTCACCAGCTTTGTTGCCCTCCTCTGTATGCAGTTTGATGTGGCACAGACACAAAGTTGTTCTAGGGGCAGTGCTATTTCTCCTTCCTCTGACACTGCTCTTTGATCAATGGTGGAAGAAAACAGCTCTCCATGTGCTTATTTGATGTTGGCTTCTTCCTGAAGCTTTGCTGTGTACTTTGAAAAAGTCACATCTTTACAGCAAAAGCAGAGATGAAGATGTTACAGCCTGCAGCAACCAGTGCCTCATTTCCTGAGTTAGTTTCTCTTTGGCTGCCACTAGATTTCTGCCTGAGGAGCCCTGAGGTCCAGCATTATTAGTGGTATCATTAGTAAAGGGTGGCATTGACTTGGTGGAGTACAAAGAGATATTTTTATGTACTGAGTTATGATGCAATATGAACCAGAGGATCATAGAATCATAGAATCATAGATGGAAGGGACATTTAAAGGTCAGCCAGTTCAGCTTCCCTGCAATAAGCAGCACATCTTAAACTAAATCAGGTGGCTCAGAGCCCTGAGCATTCAAACCTGGGCTTGAATATTTCCAGGGACAGAACACCTACCACCTCTCTGGGCAATGTGTCCCAGTGTTTTACCATCCTCATTGTGAAAAATTCCTTCCCTATATCTAATCTGAACAAGGCAGTGACTGATAGATTGAACAAAGTATATGTTAAATGCAAGCTAAACAGTTGCTGCTATCATCTTCAGTCTCCATTTTAATACTTGTGCTCTGATATATTCACACAAATGTGTGTCTCTGTCCTGCTGCACTGCTCCATGCAGGAGAAAGGAAGCTGGGATAAAGATACCATTTCCCTCACCAGAAATGTGTGCTTTCTCAGCAGTTCCACAGAATTTGGACATTGATTAGCTGATAGTAAGATGTTAGAAAGCTTGGAGATCTGCTAATGGAATATCAATACTGCAAACCATGCAGGTTGAAAACTCAGGATATCCACGCAAAGGATCCTATGGGATTATTCTAATTTCTTCTGAAGCCTCATCTGGTCACCCAGATGACTATTATTTTAAAACTCCTGCATTACCTTTTCCTGAGAAGGAAAACCTTCAGTAAAATTCACTGGAGACATGGGGTGTTTTCACAGTTTGGAGACTGTGCCCTAACACTTTTAGAATCAAGCAGTATCATGCTACCTCTGCCTCTACTCCTACAAAACTCCATCTTCTCTGCTATCTTTCTACTATCAAGACAAGCTGTGATAAGGCATGGGACACATCTTCCTTTTCATTTTTACCATTGCTGGCTCCCAGGAGCTGGAGGGGAATGGGTAGGACCTTCCACTTTGACATCACATCGTCCTTCTACCTTCTGTAATGCTAAGAGAGGTGGTAGGATTTTGAGCATCACTCTCTCGATTGATGGTGACCAATGGCAGCACTGAGTGGCCCAAGCACTTTCTCAAAGAAGATTTTGGTCTGAAATCTTCAGACATGAGGAGTTTGTTTACACTTTGCATTGAAGTATTATTTCCCTGAAGCCACAACAGTTGTGAAGGCATTCTGTTTGGCAACCTTGGTGAACAGAGAGGTTTTACAGCTGGCTGAGCAGTTTGAATGCCCTACCTCTTTCAGGCAGACCCTGATGGCCTCCATGAAATGACCCAAGATCACGCCAACAGTAAGCACCTGAAAACTGGGAGATATGAACAGCAAGAGAGGAACAAAGCTGAACAACACAGCAGTGAAACAGTGTGTTGTGGCTATCAGTTGCAGGGTCTCCTTGGAACAGAGTTGCCCCACAGAGGTCATTGGTTATGTATGTAGCTGATGAGCATCTCTGTTTAGTGTGCCTATTCAGCAGGCGAGCCCACAGACCAGCTGTGTGCCTGGACAGAAAAATAAGTACCAAAACTAGATGCTGCTAGCAAATTTTGTCATGTATTTTGAGAAGGAGTCTGAATATCAGGCTCTAATATCTTGTATCAAAGTGGACTTTCTGCTTTTGTCTTTCAAGGGTTGCTAAATGAAAGACTTGCAGATACTTCTGAGGCTTTCCCCATGTCTCTAGACCTAAGAAATGATGCAGAGATGTTATTAATTCTACGCCTAGAATTCTTCTGGGAAAACTGCAGATTTCTTCCTTGAATTCTTCCAGTAACACAGGCACTATGCATATTCTAAAGCTATTCCTTGAGAACATTACTTTTCTGGAGAGACAGCAGTTTCTGCCTGCTGTTTACATTTGTCTCTGTTCAAGGGGAGGCAAAATTACGAATTTAAAAGAAAACATGAGACAGCTTGGGAGGTTCTGGTGTCTGCCACCACTAGGCTGAAAGTGTAGATCTTCTTTAAAACTAAGCACTGGCTATTTACTGTAAGCAAGGATCAGTGTGGTTTGACAGATAATTTATCTCCTGATTAATTATCTCCTTTACCTCCTATTTACCTGCAGACCACCTCCCTCCCCTACCGTCTGATTTCTGGCTCTATCCTGTTAAATCCACACATCTATTTAAAGCATTTATGCTTGTTTTCTGCGCATAATTGTTTCCAGTCAGAAAAGGGTCATAAGCCCTGCTTTGTACTTACTCAGGTTAGGTTTGCATATGTAAATATCTGGCTTCCTTGGGCTTATTCTGCATTTTTTCCTCAGTACAGAGCAGTTTGACCTTCTGACATAGAAGGATGAAGCATTTACTTCTTCTGCCTTGCCTTAAATAAGTATGTGGGCTTAGGTGTAGTTATTTTACAGGGGATTTCTCACCTGGTAGTGAGTTACCATGATAGCAGGGTCTGTGATTTACCAGTGTGATACAGGACTTCATCTAACATGCCTATTCAAGCAGATTCAAGTCCCCTTTTAGACTGTTGGCAAGTTGCCTGATGTTTGGGTTTTTTGGATTTTTTAATTTGAACAAAATATTTGCCATGCCAAAATAATTTGGGTGTGCCTGACCCTTAATGGCTGCTGCCCTCCTTTGAAACCCCTTTTCCCAGCTGCCAAGTTGCCCCAGGACAGGGGCAAGGCTCTTTTCAGCCACAGAATGGAGTGGCTCAAAATGACCAGAAACTGTGCAAAGAGGAGATTAGACCAATTTAAACTAATTCTGTGTTTTAGACATAGCTACAGGACAAAGCCAGAGTTCAAACTGGTCACAGAAATCACCTGTGTGTGGAGGTCGTAGCCTGTATTTAGCTCCCACAATATTTTCCAGAGCAAAGAGATGAGGGAGCACAGCAGATGGGTTTTGCACGGAAGTCATCCTTTACAAAGTGCAGAAGTTCATGAGTGCTGGATTAACAGATACAAACCTGTATTGCATCAAGTTATCAGATTTGTCTCTCAGTGCTTGGCTCCTTGCCTTGGCTGCAGCTTCTGTAAATTACCTGGGAGTTTTGAAGGCATTAGTGCCTTTCTCTGTTGTGTCTGTAACAACATTAGGGCTGAAATGATTTTCTTATAGGTTTAAAAATAATGCTGTGAGTACCTGCTTCAAATCTGGCTGAAGTTAATGGGAACTGTCTTAAGTGAGTTTCAGTCAAGGTCTGGAGATTTCAAAAAGTTGTTCAGAATTGCCTGCATTTGTTACATTATTATGTGGTTGTCTGAGCTACAGTAGGTGGGGGGCCCTAGCCAAGACAGTTTTCAGCTGCTAGCAGTGCTGTTCCCTGGGCAGGGAAGCAGTACTCAGAAACCAGTCCAAGTTCTGACACCACCAGACAGCTCAACTCCTCCAGCACGAGGTGTGAACTCTACAATCACAGCACATCACAGAGCAGCAGCAGAGACCCCAGCCCCAGCCCCCTTTTTCCCCTTGGCCATCAGAGAGGGTCGGTGAGCAGTCAGGTGGCATCAGCCTGTCCCAAGTTCTGGGCTGCCCCCGGGGCCTTCTCGCTCTGCTCCAGCTGTCAGTTGTATCCATGGGTGTCCGTGGTCTCATCTCCGGAGCTGCAACAGGTGCCTCTGATGCCATGATGCTTTTTTTGCTTTTTATATATACCCCCTTTATATACTCTGTTATATAACTTTTATGTATTCTTAAGGGCCTTTTAGCCCACATACTTCTAATTCTTCGGGTTTGATAACCAGCATAAGCCCAGTATTCCGTTAAGCCAGGAGACCAAACATCTCAGAAGCCTCAGACACCGAGGTCTTCTCTGGAACACATTTTGTAAACTGAGATAGACCTGTCCAGGGGAGGAAACTTCCTCAGAGAGGGGGGTTCTCTCAGCCTCTCATTGGGGAATCTTTGATAGATATGCTAATTGGTAAAGTCTATAATTTTATACCCAAACTATTGTGAGTGTGCATTTCGGGGGTGCTCACACGGGTGCATTATCAGTGTGCATTTTGGTGTGCATTTGGATGTGCATTCCAGCATGCTCCACCTGGACAGAGTGCACCAACGATCCTTAAAATAAATACCAAGGTAAAATCCCTTTTTTCCCCTCTAACCGTGTTTGGCTCTTGATTTTAACGCCAAGAAAAGTCATCACCTCAAACATCATCCCCCTCACCCTTGGTCTCCTCTGCAGCCAACAGGATCGAGATGAGCGCTTTCGAGGAGCAGGAGTGTCATGGTCTGGTGCCTTCCAAGAAGTTATCACTTTGCCAGAGTATCCCAGTAGAGAATCAGCTCTCTCCCAGGCTGGTCGCCAGACACACATACAGCACTGATAGTGTCTCTGCCTCAGGAAATTCACAGTCAAGAATTTATAACAGGGCTACTTAATACATTTTTACTATTTTCTGCTGGGTAATTTTATCATTATGATTTTATGATTAGGAAGGGAGCATGGTGTTTTCTTCTTTGTCAGGCTAGTCTTACACATAATACCACCTTCAGGTGGGGAAACCTCATCATCTACCTTGAATATGGGAAGGATAACCAAGAAAGCAAGTAATTTGGGGGAATACAGAGAGATCTGGAAGCATTTGCACTCTGAGTTGGGTATATAAGCCACAAAATGTAGAAGTTACCAGAGCCAAAGCTCATAAGATTTTGTGGTAGTTTTCTGACAAAGCTCCATCTCTTCTGGAACTTGTTCAATTTGCAAAAGGTGAAGGAGCGTGTAGGAACTGGAACGACTGATTTTGCACGGCTTAGCTCTCGTGGTGGTCTCTGCTCATCTCCTCCTGCTGTCAGTCTGAGAAGAGCCTTAATGTGTCAGGTTCTGCCTGCAAATTTCTGACTTAGAAATTCCACATACAAGCTTCCTAGCATTGCACTCCTAATGTTTTTCAGCCAGACCTTTTCCCAAGCCTGGAGGTTGCTGACAACACCTTTACTTCAAAACTGAATCCTAATACCTACACCTCTCTCCAGTTCTTGTATTTCTGGATGTGCTGAAGTGATTTTTGTGCTGTTATTTTTGGAAATGTGGGATAAGGAAAAAATACCTTGCACATTAAAGATACAATTGACCCTTTGAGACTGACTGCTAGTCATACTGACCTTCAAAAATGTACTCTCCTAATGTAAGCATGCTCCTAACGTAAGGAGAAGGGACGGAGCAACAAATCCAACCACAAAGCCTCGTATTCCTGTTCAGTAGGAGAGAATTGTTCCTGCCAGAATATGAAGCAATTCTTGTATCCCTGCCAAAACAATTGCTTGATGTGCTCTCCCTAATAGTTCATAATGAACCACAAACAAGCTTTTAAAGTAAGGATAAGGACTCACATGCTTGTAGTGTTCATGGACTGTTCATCCAGAGAATTGAAGAAAGAGTCAAGGAATAACACAGATAAAGGGGGACAGAGTGTGCTTTTCAGCACTTCACTAATTAAAACAATGGGCCTCTAAATTACAATGTTTTCACTTTTTTGGATATTTAAATACTCAGATTGCATAAAGGCATTCCTCCAATCAGTGTGTTAGAAGAAAAGCCCTGATCCTGAAAGAGATGCACATAGGTGCTTCTCTTCCTCCATGAGATCAGTGAAGATTTATGCAGGAAAAATCACAGGCAGGCCCTTTGTTTGAAATCATGTAAGTCCTACAATGATGTGGACTGTTTATGTTGTGATACAGAATGTTTGACCTACAGCAGTATCTGTTAAATACACTTGGCACCTACATCAAACCTGCTGAAATCAGGACACACCTCCCTACTGAGTTGGGTTGCCTTCACTTTCTGTCCTCTCTTTTCTTTAATATCTCCTTAAAAGTTTTTAAAATTAGACTGTTTCTTCATGTAATAAACCAGACTTTAAAAGAAAATTAGTGGATACCCAAAGCACTTATCTAATGCTTTCCATGCATATATCTCAATCACAAGAGAAGTTGAATATGTGTGGGTTTTATATCAAATTTTGATCACTGGGATAGGAGAAGCACACAATGTCCAGATAACTCACCCAAGGCCAGAGCAAGACAATGGTGTAGAAAGAAATTCAAGTATTCCTAATTTCCCAGGTTGTATCCACAGGAGAATGTTTCATATTACATGAAAGGAATAAAAAAAGCTTTTATTCATTCATGGAAAAGAAGGAAACAAGTATCCCTGAGGATGAAAATAAATTGTTAGTCCAAACTTCACAGAAAGTTTTTATGCTGTTTGATTTGTAATATCCAGCAAAGTTCAACAGCTGCAGTATTAAATAATAGACAGAAATTAAAAGTTATAAGCAAAGGGGGAAAAATAGTTTTTTTAATAAAATGTGAGGGAAAAGGAGGAATTGGCATGGCAGAAAGCTGCAGGCAAAAAGCATTGCAAGGGACTGGAAGCATGAAGCTTCTTGCATGAAGATGTGAGTTTATATTAATCTATAGCAACCACAGTTACTCAAGTTTAAAGGTGTACTGTGCAAACACATATATACAGAGGGGGCAGCATGTTAAAATACAGCCTAGGTTGAGTTTGAGACAGCTCACTACTGCTTTAGTTCACACAAATAGTTCCAGTGGAGTTGTTGGTGCTGTTTGCAAGACTAAAAAGAGAAAAAGTCTCTGGGGCCCAGACCAAGTTTTAACTTGGTCAAATGCTGAACAGCTGGAACATATTTTCAAAGGTCATTTTTTTCTGACTACTATTTCCAAGGGCATTCTCAGCAAAAGTCTATTTTGTTTCTTTTCCTATTTTAAAAATTTCAGGCCTCAGCAAAAGCAACAAAGTGACAAAAGAGAATAGAAACCGCTGGAAGAAAAAAACCCTGTTGTGGCTGATGCACAAGCTGAGATGCAGAGTAGTCTACCTTCCTGAGCCAGGAGCCCTGTTTGTCCTCCTCTTGCTTTTTTCACACACTGCATGCCAGTGACAGGCGAGGTCTGTGTTCTTGCTCCCTGTATGTTCCCACTGCATAAAGCACAGTGTAATTGCAGGTGCTAATTGCCCACACAGCCACTGCTGCTGCATGCACAGATGGGTGCAGCTGTTTGGAGCACATCTCAGTGTTCCTCAGTTGCAGAAGGGTGAGTAGGGGAGTAAGCTACATCAGGCACAGGAGTCTAGCAAGAAACCTGTATGGAAAGAAATTGTTATGTATAGTCAAACCCAAAGAACATGAAGTTCTCACTGAAGCAATGTAAACCAGCCTTTAAGGTAGGGCATTGAACTCAAGAGAGTTAGGTTCAATTTTTCAGTAGTTCAGCCCCAGATTTGTTTGATTCTGAGCTGGTTAGATAGACGCATCAAAACACAGGTGCAGACAAATCAAAGTCCAAGAAAATCACCTCCCTTGTTCCTATACAAGGTATCTTCAACACCAGCATTTCTCAGGCAGCCACAGAAACTCCAGATGACCTCCTCTCTCCAATCAGTTGCCTGGTGGGAGAGGCTTATAACTGGTGGAAATGTATTGTGAATATCCCCCAAGAGCCACATATTTCTCTTTTACTAATACTAGATAGTATTTAATTCACTTTTCCAGCAGGAATTACGCCGCGGCCTGAGCTCCTTGTTCCCATATTAACAGAAGGTTTCTCATTGCCCTAGCTGGATAGACAGCTGGGCCTGGTGCACAAACAGCCAAGGCATTTTTTTCCCTACTGAGACTTCTTCATGCTCTGTGCTTATGTTGCTTTCACAAAAAAATTCAGAGTGGCTGTGCAGAATATGATTTGGACATGTGTCTCTGGAGGTGCATGGAAAAAAAATGCTAATGGACTTATATCCTGGCATCACTGACTGCTCTCCCCCTTAAAAAAATAAACTAATAGCATTTTCAGTACATTTCCAACCACTTTTGACTTAGCTGATCCCAGAGGGAAAAGAGCTATGGAAAACTATGCCATTTAGAGGAAGGGCTGTTTCTGAGCCATACCAGTGTGTTTAGAGGAAAGGTCACAAAGCCAGAGTCACATTTTATCTAAAAGGGATGTTACCTTGCATTGCATGCCAACAATTGTGATTAATCTAAATGGTGTGGGAATTCCACCCTAATCTAAGATCATGGTTGGAAATTTTTGTGAAGGCATTTGTTATTGCACTCAGGTTGTGCTGTAGATGTTTACTTGTTCCAGACTTTTGAGGAACTTCACAAAAAACATTGCTCATATCAGAAGAGCACAGTGAGAATAGCTCCACCATACAAAGATGTTTTACATAGAAAAAGGTTGGCAGCTTAAAAGGTCAAATTAAGTGAAATATAACCATTGTTTTCTTTCTATTCAGAAGTCCCATAATTGGGTTTATATGCCTTAGAAGGCTGGGCAAAAATCCTTTATTGTCCTGTTTCACTTGGACATTTAAACATGTTCATACTTATGAATCCTTACATGGCTGACAAGCTGAGACAAAGTGTGGGACCATATTTGGGCTGAACTTTTTTTAATGTGCCAAATATTGCATTAAGTATTGTTTTGCTTGAGAAAAGGGACAATACCTAATCAGTTCTGAGAGTGACTATCTAACTGGCATTAAAAATAGTATATTAAAGTAGATAATCCTACATGAACTTAAAACCTGCTGTTTTTGCAGTATGATGCAGCTTAGCAAAGAGCTCCAAAGCAGATAGAATGTGTAATTCACACTGCCTTGCAGTTGCTCTCAACACATGCAATAATTTGTCTTCCCTCTAAACTGTGTTGACTTCTGTGCAGTTGAGTCTCATATGGATGGTACAAATAACTCAGGAAAGACTGAGCTGGGCTGTTAATTCATCAACAGCAGGAAAAAAATATGGCATTTGCACAAGGAAAATATGTTGATAGCATAGTTGCAAAAGATTTCATATGATATAAAATAGAGTCACATATTCACTTGTACCTGAATACAAGAAAGAGGCCTAAGAAATTATTTTTCCCCTCAGTCTTACAGCTTATTTCTATCAGGTTCTTGTATACTGAAAAAAAGTTTTCAGGCTTAGTGGATAGCTTAGTGGATCCTTGCAAGCTATAAATTAAGACTTAGAATCATTCATACTTGCTCTAACAGCAGCACTCTCCAATACACCAGCCACATCCAAACCAAAATTAAAATCTTAGCTGCTACCCTGCCCTAAAAGCCACTCAGTTCTTCATGGTGAGTGCTTGGGGATGGAGACACACCAGGCCCTAATCCCTGTGGGCCTCTTGGTCCCTTTGTATGGTGGCATTGTATGGTGGCACTGTGACCCCGCAACATCAGCATGATGCTGAGACTCCAGAGAGCTCACTTCATGTCTTCTTCAACCATCACATATCTCCAGAGGTTAAGGAGTCCAGGGACCTGGCCCATGGGCCACAACATACAGGCTCAGCAGCTATAGCTCAAGCACAGCTGGAAAGAAATAAGAGAGGTGGGAAGTGTCTGTTGGGGGAGTCCCTCAGCAAGCATTTAAATAAACTGATGAGGAAAGTCCATCTGTACTGGCATGCATAAATAGCTTGTAGGAAAATAGGAAAAATAACAGCAAGGATAAAATGTGATGTTTCACGATAGTTGAATGTTACAAGGGCGGTTCCACAAGATCTGTACTGGTATTTGTGCCCTTCAAAATTATCGTGGGTAATCTGTATGCAAAGGTTAAAAATGAGACAAGGAAGTCTGCAGAAGACAAATAATTGTTTGGGATAGTGAAACGTGCAATTGGCTGCAAACAGCTACGGAAGGATCTCACAATACTGAGTGATAAGGCAATAAAATCACAAATTAAATTCAATGGGAATCACAAATGAAATGTCAATAAATGCAAGTAAGGTGCATGAAGGAGAAAAAACAACTATCTATATGACTGTATACACAGGGATGAACTCTAAATTAGCTATTAGCTAGGGAAATTAGCTATTACCAGTCTAGCAAGAGATCTGGGAGTCATTACGGATAGTGCTCTGGAAAGTCAGCTCTGTGGCAGTGAAGTGGCAAATATTGCATGAGGAATTATTAGGGAAGGAAGTGAAAATAAAACGGAGCATCTTTGTAACATTATATACCTGCATGGTGAGTTTGCATCTTGAGTGCTACTGGTGATTTCAGTTACCTCTTCGGAACAGGCTGTGATAACATTAAGAAATATACTAAGAATCACAGAGAAATGAAGGAGGGTAAATAGGTCAGAACACTTCCACATTGAAAAGGAGAGGATGAAACAGATATATGACACAGTGAAGAGCAGGAATGGACCTTTCTAGCAGGAGCAGAAGAGGGGACTAATAAATATCTACTAGGGGCTGACAGAAACTCTAGGAATGTGCCATACAACGTTTTTCTCTCTCCACCTCTCTCATCCACAGTAATTTTTTCCCCATTATAGTAGCTGTTTGAGACACAACATTTGCCTTGTAGCACTGTGGAATCAAGAAGCGAGCAGAACCAAAGGATCCAGCTCAGGCTGGGGTCAACGGGGTGACCTCAGTGCTGAACACCTACCTCTCACCAGAGCCCAGGCTAAGGAGGGCAGCTGCATTGCCAGGATGTCAAGAGCCAGGACGACAAGGGTGGTATAGGAGTCAAGTTATTCTTCTCTCTGCAGTGCAAAAATCAAGTAGGAAGGGGAGATCCTGGTCCCAAGGGGAGATCAGATGTTTTTGAAGAGGCTCCTTAGAAGTTCTGGGAGCAAGCAGAGCAATGAGGAGTTATTTCTAGGAGCTGGTATGAGCCTAGGACTCGCTTTGTTGGGAATTGGTGTGCAAGGACTTGGTGAGGGGGCAAAAAGTTATACTTCAAAGAATGGGGGAGTGAGCTGACTGATGGGCTTTATTTGGAAAAGGTCAAAGAATGAAGTTAGATAGGCGTCTGTGATGGGAAATGTTAAGAAGAAAAGGTGAATAAATAGTCAAATCTGAATTCTCAGTTTAAATATGATGTAGAAAATCATGGATGGTACAGAGAAGACAAACAGGAAATGATTGTTCAATTTTTTTTTAAAACACCCTGAGTAATGATCACATGGCAGATTTAAAGCAAACTTATAGAAATACTTTTTCATGCCCAAGTGGAAATCACTATGAAATGTTATGGAGGCCAGCAGGATTGAAAAAGAAGCAAACAAACAGACAATGACAGACCTGGAAAAGACTGTGTTGTCAGATCATCCTTTCAATTAGTACCACCTGCTTTCTCTGCTTTCAGAGCAGAACTCACTAAGGACTACCTTGGAGCCTTGTCCATGGAGTATGTCCATAACTGTGCGTTAGCTTCCCCACGTGGAAAAGCACCGAGTGGGCGTGGGTATAACTTGTACAAAGCAGATAAAAAAGCAACATCTCTACACTATAAATTGGCCCTTTCTCGTTTCTTCTAGATTAAGCTGTGGGAGCACCTTATGTAGATCTTAAAGTATGTGTAATGGAAAAAATACTGCTTTTAAAGGAACCTCTCAATCTCAACCTTTGAACTGGATTTCTAACAGTAAATTATGTTCTAATTTTGACACTGACACCAAGGACAGCAAACTAGGCTGTAGCATGACTCTTTTAAAAATATACCTGTATATGTTTGCGTGAGGGACAGTAGGAATCAGAATCACTTCCTTGGCAATATATTCCAAGCAATACATATTCCTTGGCAATATATCCCATTTTTCTGGGAAAAATTTGTCTTTTCATAGAGAATAATAACATAATTGTTATTATTTCAGCTTTTCTAGCAGCTGAAATCATTGATGTGACTCAATTAGCCCATTCAGATAAGGAGAGGTAGATAATGTTCTTCTTTCTCTGTGGGGCAGAACTCATGTGTTTACAAGGAAAGTCTTCTTGAAAGAGCATGTGGTATCTATGTATTTGCCACTGCAGTTTCCAGGGGAGACAAGCTTGCCTGATTTCCACAATAGAGCCATGACTTGTTTCCCATTGAAATTCTTTTAAAATAGACAAGTAGGCAATTACCATGGAAGAGATAAATTAAATGTATAGTTAATGTCGAGATACATTCTTGCTGTATCATTATAACTTTCATGTTAATCCCCTGTTAATGTGCCCATGTATTCTCTATTTCTTTGACAGAATTTGCCTGAGTTGCACAAAGCCTTTTCTCTCTCTGCCTCTCCCTCCCTTTTCCCATACTGGTGCAGTTATAAAGTAGGAAGCATGTTACAATAAAAGAGCCTCAGAACAAGATTCTGCTCTAAACACCAATTGCAGCAATAGTGCAGGAGAGCAGGCTGCCAGTGATTGAGTAGGAGGAGTTGGTGATGGGTGGTATTACTCCAAACATGACCCGAGAGAGGAAAAGCCAAAGCATAGATCCCATATTCTTGGAGGGGCAATTCAGCAAACACTCGGTGAATGGAAAGCTGCTCTGCTTGTCCTCTGCCAGGCAGCAATAGGAAAGCTGCTGGAAATGCCAACATTGTTTTGTTTTTTTTCCTTCCAGGCAGAATTTCCACAAAAAATAAGGTTTGCACCTGCTTTAACATAGGTTGTTAAAAACATGAATGATGCAAATGAATTCTCTTGTGTCAAATAATTCAGCAACCAGGGAGAAAAATCTACGGTTTTCAAATGCAATAACTTTTCGTGAATTGGTGGAAAAGCACGTATTCATTGTCTCTACCAATAATCTGAATCTTGTTTAAACAAATGTTTCTCCCACCTGCAAAAAAGCCACAGATAAATTTAGTGAATACATGCTATTCATGAAGCTCTTTCTCCCAGTAAAAAACAGATGGATCATATAAAGTTGCTGCAGTTTTGCTCCTAAAAGCAATGTGACCCTTAATGATGTTAGGAGAGTTAGGAGAGGGTACCTGATTCTTGACCATGCCCAGGAGACAGGAATTTAATTGCTCTCCATCCTAGATTTCATGAATGTTTCTGTGATGTAACTACTCCTCTCTTCTTCCCCCGTAAAGTAAAGATAACAGTCTTCTACCTTCTGGGATGTTTTCAAGGATAAATATATTAAACGTGTTTAGGTGCTACGGCAGAGATAAGGGATTTATGTAAGTGTCTAACAAGGACAGGCTATTCTCCATTGCACCATACAAAGCTCTTGACTCTCACAAGCACTTCCACCTTGGGGCAGTGATTCATATATGGCAGATGGGAACAGAGCCATCAGGCCGAGCACCCTCTGGAGCGAGGTCTATAACACTTTGCAAAGTATTAATCAATGCAATGCTCTTCTGCCCACCTTGGACTTGACATGTAATCTTAACAAAAGTTTAGCTCTGATAGATTTATCTCAAAGACAACTATGCAGTGCATTAGATACTGCACTGCCATAAAGCATTATGGCTTTAGTGAAAGTCTTCTGAATTATATATAACACCTCAAGATCTGGTCTAAAGTTTAATTGAATTAATGTATATTTCATATCTAAACAGTTAAGAGAGAGGTACTGTCTCTGGCTGTATAAACTTATAGGAAAGTGAAATATTTCTCCTGAAGCATAAACTCTGGATGGCTTAAATATATGTATTTCCCTAGTTTTGGTATAGGTACACTAAGGTTATTAACATATTTTAGCCAGATTGTTAACAGAAAGAAAGAAAGAAAACAGAACAAACAGTTATATGATTTGGTTTACTAAAAAGTTGATATTCTTCTTTAGATCATTGACTTTTGCACTGCAATGATCCCAAAGCAGGAACTAGGCTTAAACATAAACGTCTATGTCTATGTACTTTCTCTGATTAATTCATATTTTCTATTTCTTGGCTGAACAGTGACAAAATATCCACAACGATTCATATCAATTTCTAACGGTTTCTATTACTAAAATGCTTTTGGGTGAGGGCAACCAAGTGAAGAATCTTCCCCTGAAAACCAAGCCATCCCTCGACGTCTCTGACACCCAAGCCCCCTGGACGGGGGGGTGTTTGTTGTTCTGGTTGCAGAGAAGCCACACTGCAAGCCGACTCCAATGACTGCATTGCTCAGTTTCACTGAAAAACTCCTGCTGGAACCAGTACCCTTCCTGACTTTTGTTGCTGTGGCATGACAGTTTTCTCCAGCTATGTGAGGGGTTTATTACTGCACTGTGTACCTCAGAGTTCAGAGGCAAATGCACAGATCAAAACTGTGGCTGGGTCCACTTCTCTCTCACAACCTCTGACACAGCGACAGAGATGAAAGGGCTGAGGATGGCACAATGGTCTGTATCACCTGCTCTCTGCCAGAATAAACCCTCCACACAAGTGGACAAGAGGAAAGCAAGTGAAGAACTGCGTCATGGACCACAGAGGGATAATGCTTGTTAAGCTATTTACACATCATTTTTCTCTTCTCTTGGCCCAAAGAAAGGGAACCACCATTTTTCCTTGTAAAGGAAATGTTCCTCCAGAGATAAAAAGGGCATCATCAAAAAAGTGTCAGGAATTCAACACTCTGAAAGGAGTATATTTCCTCTCAAGAGTGAAACTGGGAACCTTACCCATCCAAACAAGTGGGTCCCATAGAAGTATAGGCCCATAGAAGTGGGTCCCATCTGATTCTACTGAGGCCAAACACCTGAGCAGAATTTACTGTTATAGATCTTTCTAATGTACTGTGTCTTCCAAAAAGCTGCAACAGGTGAATAGGTCTTGTTCCCTAAATGAAACCCCAAGTATTACAGTTGCTTTGTCGAGGAAGCTGAGGATCAGGAAATTTTTACATCAGAGGTCTGGGCTTCTGAAGTGAGAGTAGTGGTGATGGTTCCTTCGGAATTGTGAGCTGTCCTCCACAGAACTGGTCTGAAGGAGTTCCTTTCTACAGCCAGCTCTGACTTCCCACCTCTGTTCTGCAATGCTTCATTAAGTACTTATGGCACCCTAACATGCTGTCAGCACATAATTTGTTGTGCCAGGGACATTCTCATGAGATGTTATGAGCTGCTGGAGCTTTTGTGTAACCAGCTCCTGAAAACAGTAATCCCAAGATTTTGTTGACCTAGCTAACTTAATGGCTCAAAGGAACCCAGAAATTTCCTATGAACATCTGAAGTCATGGATGGAGATGTTGCCTGAATCCCCAATAAACTCAAGCTTTACAGAGGACTGTGTCCTATTATATATTTTGTTAACTACTAAAAATCATTTGTAAATAGAAAGAACATAGAGCAAACAGACTCAGCTTACCCAGTTTATTAAACACAAATGTTCACTGCTAATGAGCAAAGCAGTTATCATAATCTCGTGTCTTCGCTTCAACACAAGTGTCACACCAGCTGAGAAACGGCCAAGTTCACTTGACAAAAGGATTATTTACCAGAATATATACCCCATTTATTCACTACAAAAATCCTGAACTGTTCCCTGATTTCCATCTCCTATTTTATAAGCAGAAGGGAAGAAAACCACCATAGTACCATGACAACAAATAGAAGAGGAATCTTTTTGATTTTCCTTAAAGTAACAAGTAAATATATTAACTGGGAAAATACATACCAAAAATGGTTATTCATGCCATGGAACAAGAAGGCTTTTCGTCAGTGACACGGGAAATATGAAAAGGAGTTAACTAGGCTACAGGTCATGGAGAGTTCAGCTGACACAAATAGCAGACTTGCAGAAGTTTGCCTCAGAGTTTAGAGCAGCAATAGTAAACTTTCATAACAGTAAAGTGTTTAATACAAATACTGCCTTAACTAGATCTACAGTTACAGGCCTGAGCTATTGATCTCATAGCATTAGATTGATGCATTGTAGCTGCAGGGGACAGGAACACCTTATTCCAGGGAACAGCCTGCATGCTGCCATGTTGATTAAGCCTCTTTCTAACTGCTCTGCTTTCAAAATGCAGAGGGTACATATTCTCCATCTATTCATCCTCTAAACTATCATACCATAGCTGAAAGAGTTTGCAGTGCCAGCAACCATACACACACACCATTTGATGACAATTTTTGGACTGTGTAGCTCTTGTTCTGTTTTTCAAACATTTTTTGCCAACTTCACTTCTAGCAAAAAGAGTGGCATCATACAGATTAATTAGGAGCTTGAAAAGAAAGAACTTTTGTTGTATCAATAGGTACAGAAAAATAAAAGCACTAAGATAATTTCTGTGTCTCACAGCTTCACTAGTTCCCTCAGCTTTGATGTAACGTGACATGAGCCCTGACTATTCCCAAACAGTATTTCCCCTCTTTCTTCCAAAGCTGCTTTAAAGGACTTTAAACAAGTTCGCAATCACCCATCCTGCTCCTCTGTGTTACCTCAGCGTACTGCACACATGGTGTTGATGCGAAAGAGCTGCAAACGGAGCGTTTGAGGCAAGGATGCCCCAATAACCAGGCTTTCTGCAGCACCTGGGGCTCTGAGATCAGGAGCGTTATCCTCCCCAGGCACCTTGCCCTGCGGTTCGGCCGCCTCTCCCACCATTGTGTGAGCCGCCCCTGGAATGCACAGGCGAATTCCTTGGACTTGTCATCTCTTGAGTCCCCTTTCATCCGGCTGAGGGTGGAGACAGGCGTTAAATCAGCGTTAGCACCCACCATACCCAGATGCTGGTGGGGAAAAATGAGAAAAAAAAGACAATGTCCCTCTTGTCCATGCTATAATTTCTGTCAAGACACAACCTGTGTTGCTTCTTCATGTTCAGTCAAGTTCTTTGTCACAAACTCCTTGCACTCTATCTCTCCTGTATTGAATGCCTTCGGAGATTAGAATGAACCTTTCTTGCCACAGTGACCTGGAATAGGTTTTTGGCTAGCAAAAAGCTGTAACAAAAAAACTGTCCCAAAAAAACAAACAAAAAAATAAAATACACAATTCTGAGTATGGTTGAGAGGTATTTTACTCGACTAGCAGGGACATGTCCTGCTCCCATTATCACCAAACCCTAAGAAACAGAGGGTTTCTTTAAAATAAAAGCAATCATGCTGAAACCTTTAGCATAAAGATGATGGAGTTTCCAACTTTGCCTGATTACTTGTTTCTCATATTTACTGCTGCTCACAACATTTACTTCTGTTTATAGTTAAAACACCTTTTAAAACATCTTTACAATTATGGTTCCACCTTATAAGCAGTTCATTAAAACACCAGCTTTCAGTGCAATAAAATCTGTGACAAAGTAAACAAAAATCCCCACATGAACTGCAATATGTGCACTGCTAAACTCTCATATAAAAAGCACATAGAACAGACTTAGGATTAGAGCCAAACCCAAAGGAATGTTCATAGTTTTTGGTCATCGTCACTTGTATCACAGCAGCACAACACATCCCCACCTACATGCTCGGAGCATACAGTAGCATTTTGTGGAAGCCTCCTTTCTGTTTGCTCAGCACCTCCTACAGCCTCCCTTCTTGGACACACAGAAAGTTTCACTCCCAGGCTTACCAAAGCTCAGAGCAAATAAAACCATTGCAGTGATTTCAACTTCTTCTTGCTACCCATCAGAGTTAGTATTAGACTCCTTAATCTGTCCTTCAGTCACTCATGCACCACTGATACTCCTTGCTTCTATCCAAACACTCTGTGAGAGGTTTTTACCCAGACCAATTCTCTCTGGAAGGCTGAAGTAACAGGTACATTGGGGATGATCTGTCAAGTCTCCAGGCAAGGATGGTCATCTGTGTCCAGCACTTGGAGTGAAGCTTGTGGCAGTTGCTCGAACTTTGTGGCCCTGAAGGTCAGCAAGAGCATCCTGCCCCAAGAGAGCAGGATCTTGGCTTGGCTCTGAAGCTGGGGCTCCCCCAGAAAAAAAAAATGTCAAAGGAACATATGCTTGATTTCAGGCATTGCCAGAGGTGTCCTGAGCCATGAAATTGCAGCCTGGGGGAAGTTAAGCTAAGCCATGCCTCTCTGTATTCATCACCATGAGGACCACAACAACCAACAGTGTCTCTGCCATGCTGCCACCTGGAAAATGGCATTGTCTGTCTCACAAGTACGGTGGGATGAAACTGGGGGAATGCTGGGAGATAAATAGCTCAGTCCCAAGCTTGTGCTGTCTCCCTGCAGACCATCCTGGGGCAGTGGGACAGTGCGCAGTGGGGTGCCTGACCAGACTTCCCTGTTGAAGTGTGCTGAAGTATGGCAATGTGGTGTGGCCACAGCTTAGTCAGCAGTGGCTAACGCTTCTGTGCACACTGTTGGTGCAGCAGGGGCTGCAAATCAGCTAATGCAGGAACTGCAGAAACCACAATAAGTGCCAGGTATGAACATGCCACAGCTGCATTGGTCCAGCCCTTTGCCTGCCCCAGGCCCTTAGGTAGGTATAAAGGATGGCTCTGCATCGTTTGTCCCCCACAGCTTCTCCCGAGGCAAGCTCTGACCTGGCACAGGGAAGCACAAACCTTTTGTTCAGAAACAGACTCTGAGATATGAACTTGCAGGAAATTAGGAACCTGTATGCACTCCTGAATGCAAATTCCCAGAGTGTAGACTGAAACAAAAAATAATTGATTTAACTAGAACCTATTCTAATTTGCCCCAAAAGTTAGAGTCCAAATTCTGATCAGCTCAGATGTTATTGCTAAGCTACTCCTGCAGGTTGAAGTGACATGGATCTAGCTTACCTGAGCTTCTGAGTGATGTGTCTGAGACATGACATTTTGCCCTGGCCTACTTTCTGTCTCATAAAGACTATTCTCAGTTCCCTCCTCTTTCTCTCCTCTTTTTTTACTTATCACTAGCAGGTTTTATACATTTTACTTCTTTATACATAAGAATTTAAAAAAAAAACATTTCTAGGCTGACAGTCTCCCATTGAATCTGTCACCTCCTATTACTCTGTGTGACATGACAGACCCTGATATGGATATGATGTATTGTGACACGACACATGACACCAGTTACCCAACACTGTACCTCATTAGAGGAAACTGTAAAGGCATAAACCAGGGGTGAGCCCCTTCTATTAATCTCTTGTTCCTTTTACTACTATCATTAGGTGTTCATGTGGTTGTTTCAGATTTTCCCCCTCGGACAGTCTCATAATTGTTTCTGAGTGCAGATAAGGAACAAAAAGGGAAAAAACACCCTGAAAGGTTAAAACCCATCACACTCTTTTCTCTGTAAACATAGAAATAATATCTTCTGAAACAGTCCTAGTTAATCCCTTCTTAATATCTAGAAGGAAAATAAGAATTTGTATATCCCTGGCAGCACATCCTGGATTTAATTATTTCCTGACCACAGAATGGGTTGATCAGAATTAGTGTCGGCCAGACAGGAAAAAAATTATCATGAAAGGTGCTGTGTTCACCTTTAGCCACAGTTTGACAAAAAAAATTGACCATTCCCAGATCACATTAACATGTTTTCTGCCAAAATCTGCTGGAGAGAAAAAATGCAAATGCTGATGCAGGAAAGGAAGATTATTGTTACTGTTCCTTCTAGTTTCTCCCCTGTGCTTGATAAATGACATCTCTGATTTTTTTCTTTCTAATTTTGCCTAACAAATATCCTCAGAACAAACCTGCATCACTTCTGTTCAAAGCTACATGTAGAAGGAAATCAAGGCCAGCTTCTCATCTGTTTCTGTAGAGCTCACATATTCCAAGGACAGGAAGACGCTGTTACGAAGGTGGATATTTATTAGCCACAGTAGATTAGCCTCAGTCTGAATCTCAGTTATCACAGCTGACACTGACTGTCTCTTTGTGTTCCGTGTGGGCACTCTCTGGGTTGTACCAACATCCTGGACCTGGCTAACAAATTCCTGCTCGGTGTGTGGTGACTACAACTCATGAAACACCAAGGCTGTCTCTCTATGCTTTTGCAGAATTTTAGCAGCAGAGAGGAGGTGTGTTACAAAAAGGAAAACATTTACCTGGAGTCCACTGCATTGGGCCAGTTATGACTGACAGTCACCAGCCACCTGATGGAGGCAGATGTTTGCATGCCCAAAATACATATTTTGCTCAGTTTGCACCTTTAATGTCCTTCTCATTGGGCAAACTAAAGATTAAGAAATAGTGGTAAAAGTGAAACTAAGCTGGCTCATTCAGGCTGGAATGACCCTCTGCTACTATGCAGTTGTGGGACGATGCTGTCTTGGTGGCACACCTGAAGGTGAATAAATGTTCTTGCTCTCTTACATTGACGTTCCATAAACTTTGGTTTAAAGAGAAAGATGGAGTATTTTCAGGATTGGATTTACATTTTGGACCTTATGGTCCTGCTACCAAGCTTGCTATTTCTAGACAAATATGCTCTGCAAAGCAGACAGCTCATTTTCTGTTTGTTAGTGAATATCAGTAGAAGAAATCTGAGCCACTCACCTTGACTAATTGGTATAGCCAATTATGGGTTGTCTTAACATGAAGGAGATTAGCAATATCCTTAAAATCCTCAATCAAAATTATTTCTGAACATTTGTTTGCATATTTATGACTTATGCTGGAGCAAAAAAAACAAAGCCCTGTAGAAAAGTTACTAAACTTTTTCAATCTGCTGAGATTTTCCTCTTTATTGGGTGTGTTTGCCACGGAGCTTCTGGCAGCTTTGGCAGTTCATTGTAAAGGAATGAACTTCCTCTAACTCTGTGGGGCTTTTTCATCTCTAAGTGCCCTAAATAACTAGTGAGTGAGCTATACATAAGTGGGTTTTTTCATTACAGAATGCATGTTCTCCATCTATAATGGCTTTATTTTGACACTGAAGTTGTTAAGAGCTGTCTAACACAGCAAACACTTCTTTAGTGAGGTGCCAGTAAATTCTAGATTGTAGGAGACCTCATTCTGCAAAAAAAGATGTGTGCAAGGGCAGCCACCAGCTGCCAGACAGTCCATCTGTAGGATCCACTGCTCTGCATTTTGCTTCCACGTACCATAGGCTGTTACAGAGAGGTAAACCTGCTGCTAGGTTTGTTTCTGAGAATTTGTGCCCTAAATTACCAGCTACCCTTCCACATAACATTTAAGTTCTCAAGCCCAGCTCTAGGATGATAAATCCATTTGCTAGAGGGCCACATAAGGATTAGGTGCTGCAGTGATGCCTGAAGCATGATGCTCTTGATCAGACAAGTATCATAACAAGAGACTAATCCATGGCATAAGTCATAGGAAATATTTCCACTAATACAAATGGATTGAATTAGGACTTGCAAATATTTGCGGCAGATGTTGTACTTTAAGCATAGCTTCTTTATTAATGATAATGATACATACCTCTTTAAAACCAAAAATAAAAAAAATTACTTGTTACTTGGGAAAGGAGACCACATCCTGCCTGGCTACACCCTCCTTTCAGGTTGTTGTTGAGAGTGATAAGGTCTCATGTGCAGTCCTCTGGAGGAAGGCCCCAGAAATGAGTCTGGGGGTGCTTCAGTGGTCATTGGTGGTCGAACTTGGGGTGATCTTCATTTGACCATTGAAATGTGTGTGAGCGGCTCCTTCCTTTCCCATAGTGTGCCGCAGTGGCAATTTTTGTCTGGATGCATTAACCAGGATGTGCTAACCAGGTCTCACCTCTGCCAGCCCTGGAAGTAGCACATTCCTGTCGCAAATTCTTCCTTTCTGTGCTTAACTCCAGCCCTGCTGTGGTGACTTCTCTTACGGCAAGTTCCTTCTGTGGCCTTAGCAGTGTTTGAGACAGGCAACTGTGATCTTTAAGTCCTCACAGCTGTGGAGAAGAAGGGATGTTCTGGCAGCATCCAATCATTTGGTGGAGCTGGAGAGCACAAAGGATAGCTCAGTTTCTGCCCAAAGGGCAATTTAAAGTTGTTACCTCTGTCCTGGACCCTGCCCAAAGCCTTTTCCTCACACCTGTCTGGATTGCATCCCCTTTGCCTCCATCTGCTTGATGATGGGAGAGAGGAAGGTGAGAGGCAGCTGCACAGGTGCAAGGAGAGTGGGTCTGTAAGATCTGCCTCCTGCCAGCTAAAACCACTCATTTTA
>VZTH01004387.1:1717986-1755763 GCA_013397815.1 Aleadryas rufinucha | reverse complement strand
GCTGAGATTTTCCTCTTTATTGGGTGTGTTTGCCACGGAGCTTCTGGCAGCTTTGGCAGTTCATTGTAAAGGAATGAACTTCCTCTAACTCTGTGGGGCTTTTTCATCTCTAAGTGCCCTAAATAACTAGTGAGTGAGCTATACATAAGTGGGTTTTTTTCATTACAGAATGCATGTTCTCCATCTATAATGGCTTTATTTTGACACTGAAGTTGTTAAGAGCTGTCTAACACAGCAAACACTTCTTTAGTGAGGTGCCAGTAAATTCTAGATTGTAGGAGACCTCATTCTGCAAAAAAAGATGTGTGCAAGGGCAGCCACCAGCTGCCAGACAGTCCATCTGTAGGATCCACTGCTCTGCATTTTGCTTCCACGTACCATAGGCTGTTACAGAGAGGTAAACCTGCTGCTAGGTTTGTTTCTGAGAATTTGTGCCCTAAATTACCAGCTACCCTTCCACATAACATTTAAGTTCTCAAGCCCAGCTCTAGGATGATAAATCCATTTGCTAGAGGGCCACATAAGGATTAGGTGCTGCAGTGATGCCTGAAGCATGATGCTCTTGATCAGACAAGTATCATAACAAGAGACTAATCCATGGCATAAGTCATAGGAAATATTTCCACTAATACAAATGGATTGAATTAGGACTTGCAAATATTTGCGGCAGATGTTGTACTTTAAGCATAGCTTCTTTATTAATGATAATGATACATACCTCTTTAAAACCAAAAATAAAAAAAATTACTTGTTACTTGGGAAAGGAGACCACATCCTGCCTGGCTACACCCTCCTTTCAGGTTGTTGTTGAGAGTGATAAGGTCTCATGTGCAGTCCTCTGGAGGAAGGCCCCAGAAATGAGTCTGGGGGTGCTTCAGTGGTCATTGGTGGTCGAACTTGGGGTGATCTTCATTTGACCATTGAAATGTGTGTGAGCGGCTCCTTCCTTTCCCATAGTGTGCCGCAGTGGCAATTTTTGTCTGGATGCATTAACCAGGATGTGCTAACCAGGTCTCACCTCTGCCAGCCCTGGAAGTAGCACATTCCTGTCGCAAATTCTTCCTTTCTGTGCTTAACTCCAGCCCTGCTGTGGTGACTTCTCTTACGGCAAGTTCCTTCTGTGGCCTTAGCAGTGTTTGAGACAGGCAACTGTGATCTTTAAGTCCTCACAGCTGTGGAGAAGAAGGGATGTTCTGGCAGCATCCAATCATTCGGTGGAGCTGGAGAGCACAAAGGATAGCTCAGTTTCTGCCCAAAGGGCAATTTAAAGTTGTTACCTCTGTCCTGGACCCTGCCCAAAGCCTTTTCCTCACACCTGTCTGGATTGCATCCCCTTTGCCTCCATCTGCTTGATGATGGGAGAGAGGAAGGTGAGAGGCAGCTGCACAGGTGCAAGGAGAGTGGGTCTGTAAGATCTGCCTCCTGCCAGCTAAAACCACTCATTTTACTTTAAAACCTCCTTTGAAGGAAAGATGATCTTTCTCTCTTTGTTCTCAGTAATGGCTGGACTGTGACACAGGTGCAAGGCAGCTCTGGCACCAACTAAGCTCAAGAACCCTGAAAGCAGCTCCTGAGGGAGGGAGTCCTAGGAAGACTGCTGCAATCCTAGAGGCAGAAGGAGTGTGCCCCAAGTCCTGAGTTACCTTCAACTTTCAAGTGGCCTTTTCCACTGCAAAGGACTGCTATGAGGTCTTCACTGCTGTTTTAGTCCTTACCTGAGCATCTACAACATGTGGACAAGCCTGCACAGGGTCAGATGTGTTACTAGAGACATGAAAAAATCACTGTTTATTGAGGTGGTCTCTCTGCCAGCTTCATTTATCTACAAGAGTATCAAGGATGCTGAAAACAGCCTGAAGGGAGAAAATGAAACTGAGTTTTAAAGGCATGTGACAATGTCTGTATAATCCCAACAGATTAGCCACTACTCCTACATAACCGAGTGATTTCTGTTCCTGTGATTCCCTGTATGTCAGCCAGATACCAAATGTGGGCAAGGGGAGACTTCTGAAGAATTAGGGAGTGGTACAAAAGACAAGCACAAGCCCGCTGTCTCAGATTGTGTGTGAGGATGTACAGCACAAAGTTGCTTTGAGACAAGGGCCTGATATCATCTCCCAGGGCCACTTGCCTGGAGTTATCCCTCCTTGTGTATGCAGACATGTTGCTAGAAAACTGCAGTATTCTTGGGCCTGGATTCAGCTGCACCATGACCTGAGGGTGGCAGGAAGGGAAGCTGCACAGCTGGATGGCTGTCAGCACTTCTGTGCCTGCCAGGGGCTGACAGAGAGGAGGGCTGTCCCATTACCCCATCCCGCATAAACCTCTGCTGTCAGGAGGTGATCACACACCAAGACCTCACTATCTCCATGCAAATCCACGTTGCTCGAAGGTTGTCACCACCAGCACCATTAGAAAATGCTCACCTTGGTTTTTCCAGGAGGGGACAGGCAGATGGGGAACAGAGTGGAGTCACAGTGCACCCACCAGTGAGCCCCAGCTGGGTCTCCAGGACAGACAATCAGCAGAGCAGGACTGCAGCTAACCAGATTTGGGCTGAAACCTGAAACACCCTCTTGTCTTCGTGTTCTAACTTCAGCTCTGGTCTGGAACAGAAAAGCCTTTGGTACAGGATGCTGCCTACCTAAAATGGACCAAAAACTAGATAAGAGTTAACTTGCCAATCTTGCCTCGGGTGACACCCACAATGTTTTCTTGAAAGTCCTTTGAACATAGGGTTTAATTGTTTCCTCTTGCAAGCAAGACAGTGAAGACTCAATTAAGTGGAATTTTTCCTGTTCACAGAAAGAAATTGTCTTTTATTTCTAATTGTCTTTTTCTCTAGCTGGCTCTGCTATTGTAGCAAGGTCTCAAATACTACTGAAGAAAGTACATTGATGTAAAAATATATGTCATACTTGTCTTTCACAGAAAATCTTGGCAACGTATCTTATAAAAGCTTGTGCTCACTTGACTTAAACTTTGGACCAAGCAAAGCCAACAAAGTCTTTTTAATACCAGCAGAGAGGCAGCTGGATACAAGGCAGAAAAAGGAAGAAAAAAGGAAGCACTAAACTTACTGCAGTGCTGTAGTACATGTAATGTAATAGGTTCCCTGTGACATCAATAGGATTTAGGCATGCTTAGCTCAGTAGGCTCCTTCTAAAGTTTTTGAATATGTTAAGGCAGAATTTACTTTGGTTTCAATAGCTGAGCTTTATTAAGATGAAGTCTAAAGTTTTCAAAAGCATAAGTAGAAACAATAGAGTTGTTAAAGTACTGGGGAAAGAGTCTAACTGTAATCATGTCCAGAAGCATTTGAACTGAAGGATAAATTAAAAAAACTGTGGAAAACAATAGCCCATTACGATGGCAAAATCCATCAGCTGAAGAAAGCAGGGCAGACATGGTCAAGGCATTGTGCTTAAAGGATATCCATAAGATACACACATACAGTAACAGAGAGTGACATTCTTCATGTTGTATCAGTTTAAAAATCCAGATAGATCTAGATATAGATGTCAGCTACTAGGACAACCAGGCTTCATCGCCCATGGACATCAGCACAGCCAGCACCTGTCTGCTCAGCAGGTTGTGTGCCTCGTGGTGAAGGGATAAACATGATCCGCTCCTCCGAGCCCCCGCCGCCCCCGTGCTCGGGCACCCGCAGCCTGCAGCCCGTGCTGCGCCTCCTACCAGGCTGTGCCAGCACATGGAGTGCAGTCAGGGGAGGCAACTTATAATTATTTGATGCAGATTGCAGATGGTCACTTCATTAGCATCGATGCAGAGGCACCCTCACATGGTGTGGGGTCGCCTTTGTCCCTCTGCAGAGCGGGATGGCTGGCTTGTTCTGATCCTTTAATGCCTCTCCCAGGGCTTGATCCTGGGAGGTGCTGAGCAAGGTCTCTTACATTAAAGTAGAAAATATCAAATTAAATCCCCTTTGGGATGGAGGCTTGAAAAGGAAATTAGAGAATAGAATTTCTGCATCATGAAATATTAGGAACAGAGTGCATTAAATTGCTTCTAAATGGTGACAAAGGAGATCTGTTTCACTGTCTGTTTTATAATTGTTTTAACTAAAGGATGTGTCTGTCTTGTGGGGTATTGGCTGTTAATTCCAAAAGCACAAATATTGCTGGTGTGTTACAATTAGGCTATTACACTAATCTTTAATGAAATAATAATCAAGTTGTGTGTGTTGTGGTTCTAATATTTATTTACTTGCTAAAACCAGACCTTTTATTGAGAGTGGTTTCATGCATTCTTTCACCAGTCAAGTCAACATTACTGTCTCTTTAAAACAGCTGTAAATCTCTTTGATTGGGACTTGAGGCTGGAATCATTCGTGCTGTGTTAAACTAAACTGTCTTATCTCCTTGAGTGCTATGCAGCCTCTAGCATGTCCAGAGCTGCATCTGTCCATGGCCTAAGGAGGCCAATATTTGAAAGCTATTAATAAAGACATTTGGGGAGGAGATGGAGACACGCCTTTAACCCTCAGTGCAATGTGTTCGAAGAGATGACAGAGTAGGAGAGGCACGCTTTTTCATTTTCAAGGATAAGGGGTTTTGTCTTTTTTTTTTTTTTTTTTAATGAGGACAATCACTGCCCTGCAAATAGCCCATTATTTTCAAGGAATGCAGGCTGATGAACATCTGCACCACCGGACAGAAGGTTAGAGCAGATAAAGGTTTCAAAAAAATATATAGGAGGAAAAAACAAAGTTGCCATGAAGCAACCACCATCAGCACTACAGCAGGGAGGTCCACACCTCTGAAGACTCCTTCTGCCCTTTCTGCCCCAAGCTGCTGAACTGCAGACCCTTCCAAGGGTCTAGAGCACCCTGGAAGTTTACGTAGGGCTGATTTAAGTAGGGAAAATAAAAAGCACCTTTACATGGGACCAGGACTCTCTTGGCATGGGGTATTCCTGTCTTCTGGCTCATGCTGAATCTGTTGTTTTTCTGTTGAGGTGGCAAAAAGAGGGTTTCAAATTGGTCCCATCATATCTTAGCGTTAGACAGACAAGTACTGTTGCATTTCCTGCATCTCAATGTGCATAGTGAGCAGCAAGTCTTTGGTGAAAAACTTTTGTGGGAAGCAGTATTAAAAATCTCCAGGCTGCTGGGGACGACTGGCAGTATCCAAAAGTCAGGCATCTGAGCCTCTTCACTCAATGCTGAGAACCAGGGCACGTCCAGAGCAGAGTTATCACATCCTTTGTGGGCACCTATCCAGAAGGCAGCTTAGTTCCTTCCTGAGTGACAAGCAGACAAGGCACTGGAGACACATGACATCCCTTTGACTTCAGCCTCCACAGAGATGGGTTTCACCCAGAGCAGCATCTGGGGCTTTGTTATGGCAAAGCTCCTGGCACTGATTTCCAATGTACCTCATAAAACCAGGGTGGACACAGGAAAGGGACACTGGGAGATTACTCTAGAAAGAATACTTGCTCCTGGTTTTCCTCATAGTCAGCTCTGCTGGAGATATTACCTTTCCAGTGCAGAAGGTGTTGGTGACATGTGCCCCTGTCTGTACACTTCCTATCCCAAAATCTCTGCTTTCAGGAACCGCCTGTTTCTCACAACTCACCAAGCTGATCTACCTGTTTCTCTTCTCTTTCTACATGTCCAGAGCTGTCTGCCATGCTGTCTTCCAGGCTGGGCTACCAATATTTAACATCAGGCAGCCAGAAGGGACCATACTTGTGGGTAGGGAAAGGCAAACAAATCATCGCATTGCAAGACAGGGTATGCCTTTGCAGCTGTCATTGCTTATTATAGTAGAAGGGGGACATGTCTCTTTTTCTTTGAAACCAAGACATAGCCTCAGCTTTCCTTCCTGTTGTGGCCTCCTCTGCAGCAGTGAAAACTCAACGATCTCCACTCCCTCTGCTGCCACCACAGTCTTTATATCTCCACAAAATCCACCAAAGTAAAAAGAAAATCCAAGTACTGTCTCTTACCAGAGGCCTCAGGGAAGACAGCACTAGTGAGACAGAAAAGCCCAGCCTTGTCCCTGAGAAGAGCAAGACTTATCTCAAAAGAGAGGTTCAAGCATAGACTGTAAGTTTTTTCAGAGACAAATATGACAGTTTTCTCACTGTGAAAACTTTGTTTTACACCTGGTATTTGATGTCTATTTAAATTAGGAATTTCTCTGAGTTCTTGGATCATTTACCTATGTGACAAGAATGTAAAACACATGATAAACTGAAGTCACACAAACTCCATGGTATCTACATCAAGATATCAAATTTTTGCTGTGCAAAAGCCTCAGAGTGATCAGACCTGCTTCTTCAATGCCAAGTCTGGAAAGTCCCAGTGAAATCACCGTTCCCTCGATAGCACATAAATGGGATCACTCAGCAAGACTTCAAATTCTATCCTCACCCAAAAATCTCAGAAGGGTTACACTGTAGTTCATTTTTCTGCCCTCCAAAAGTGCCTTTAGCTTTTTCTTCCATAACAGTCTCTTTTGTTCAATTTTTTTTTTTTGCAACCACAGAAATCCCATTACAAAAAGAGGAAAATGTTATGAATCAATGCTGCAGTTATAATAGGTTTCACAACACACTCAAAACATATACATATGTGTGACAATTAAAATTGTCATTATTTTATCCAGAATTCTGATGGTTTTATTCAAACCCAAATATTTCTATTTAAACTGAAAAATTATGAAGATAGGAAATTGCAGTTGGAGGCTGTGGTGTGTACTCCCACATAAATATATGCTATTTTCTGACTACCAGTTTCTCTTACTTCTAAAATTCCCATCACTGAAGTAGCTGAGGACCCTGAAGTCCAGATCACATTTAGTTTCATTTCAGAAGTGCTAAAGAGATTAAACACCTTGCAGATTAGATGATATTGCATGATCTGCCCTATACATAATCATATAAATACTGAAGCTCAGCTTCCCATTAATTGTGCATTGATTCACTTTAAGCAGTCTCTAGATACAAACTGAGATGTATTAATAATATTTTATTGTATTTTAACTCACTTCTGTTCTTATCAACTTGTTAATTTGTTTTAATGAATTATTTAGTTTTTCTTATAAGATTTATTAATGTGACAGACCATACTTTGACCTGTAGTTTTATATTTTAGCTCTGGCTGAGAAGAAATACCAAGGAAAAAAGCAGAATTTTTGTAGAATATCTTTGTTCCAGTTGTACTGTGTTTCGTAATTTATTATTATAATTTTGTTGCCTCACTCTGCACAAGTAAATTAACCAATGGGTGCCTTAGGACATGTAGCACATGTTCAGGGTTTGTGGCACAGGAGTGGATAAACAAAGATGGTAATATCGGCTAATAGAACATCACATCCCACAAGCGGGGTTAATTTCTTTTCTTTGTACAGTTCCAGTAAGAAATGCTAACCCTTTAGATGAAGAAAGACATTTGTCCCCATGAGGTTTAGGCTAGCAGGACTTAGACTGTCCAGTTGCAACTATTTTCTTCCCTATCAGCTTGCAGTTGGGTGCAAAGTCATGCTGTTTTGCAGTTCTCCTGCCTTCATCTGACCTTCAAGATCATCTGCAGTGTTATTTCTTCAGCATCAAAAATCACAACAGACTTGGGCAGAACTGGCACAGGAAACCTGTGCTAGAAACCACCCCATCTCAAAGGAGCATAAAGAAATTGGTGAAGCAGTGATTATTTCCCTGCAATTGAAATTGATCCTTTCCTCAAACAGAAAGATTTCAGTGCCCCACATTTAGTAGAACCGAAGAGAAATGTGCAAACATTATAAGTTTTAGCAGCATTACCTTTAGAATGAAAAATCTGCCATTGCCATTACACTCAGATCAGAATACTTTAATCACTGCTATTCTTGTGACACTTAGGCTTTGATCATGTCACATCCTATATCCTTTAACTATCCTATATCCTTTTTCCCATTACAAAATCGAAATGTCTGTGCGAATCTACTAGGGGCAAAACAGACTTTGAACCCCAGATACACTGCCTTTCCAAGTAAGCACAAACCAGCACATTCCCTTATGCTCACAAGTTGTGGTGACTCACCTAGGATCAAAGATTCATCAAATTTAAAGAAAAATATATATATATATATTTGTTCAAATAATTTATTCCCTGATTTATCTTGATTTAAAGATACCGAGAAACAAAACCCCCATCAATTCCCTGGCTCCTTTACTTCACATTTACTCACTCTCTGGATTGAGAACTGCACTTTACTTCCTGTGCAAATTTCTGTGATTTCAACTTCCAGCCATCAGCTCTAATTTAGAGCCCTTCAGTAGCCAGTAATTGTTTCTGTCTCGTACACACAGCACAGCTATTACTGTGACTCTCTTCACTGCTCTTTTCTATTCTTCCCACCTTCCCTTTACCATGTGAGCACAAGGTCTGCAGGCAGCACACCGGTATTGGTCTCAACAAGGCTTTCACAAAAGACTATTCCTTGCCTTTGTAGACCTACAGAGTACCACAGGGTGCTCATTTTCAGCTCCTTTCCTGAGCACTCTCTCCCTTCTCTGCCATACCCCACGGACCACCTCCCATGTCCCTCAGCTTGTAATTTTAGCATGGAAATTTTTTTTTTTAATGGTGCTATTCTTCCAAGGTATTTAATGACAATGTGATTGTCCCCAATTCTATTTATCACTTATAGCTGTCTGCAAATTTTGCCAGCAATGACATTGTAATTCCAGAGCCCTGAAGAAAATATTAAAGAGTATCATCTTAAATGTCCTCTAGTTTTCTTTCCCCTGTTGTTCAAAACCCACTGAATTTCTGTGTTTATATCCTTCTCTTCTGTGATGTCTGCAATACAGCTTTTTTGGAGTGACATGACCTGCAATTTTTATTTCAAGTTGTGCTTCTCCTTCATCTTCTCCTGCATCACAGCCTTCAGGCTGCCTGTGATCTAGGAACCTTTTCTGTCCTTTGGCAAAAATAACACATTTACAGCAGGACCAGAAGTTGTTCCTTCTGCTAACACACCAATTCCTTTCACCTAGGTGGAAAAAACCAGCTCTAAACTCCCTCTCAGAACTTCTGCTCATTCATGCAGTGTCAGTGATGAGGTCTCCATACACAGCTGTACCACCAAGAGCAGATTGATCTGCTGGAAGTATCAAATCTTGGGTTGATCAAGGGTTCAGGCCTTGGGTTCAAGCCCTGGGTTCTTCACAGGCAGCCACATAGCTGGAGGCAAACAAGACAGCAAGGCAACACTTGTGTGCAGCTTTTGTTTGAAGCAAGCCCACATCTGCCTGCTGGAGGCCAAGCAGACATATCCCCAGGGCTCAGTCAGCAGGGCTGTGTCTGTGGCCTCCCCCTCCCCTCCAGCATACCCTGGGACAGTTGAGGAGAAACCCAGAATTTATGCACTTAAGCAAATGGGGAAAAAATATTAAGCAGAGATGTGCCTGGCAGACGTTTAACTGTAGCAAAGGTCTAGATGGAAGCATTTTTCTGTACGGAGTGAAAAGGGCAGGTTCAGCAAGGAGGAATGTCCTGACTCCAGCTCCTGTGTGGGAGCTGCAGCACTCCAGCCAATACAGGCAATTCCTGAGATAAGTCAGAGATAGAGGAACTGTATCACCACAGCTTTTCCTACTGTGCCTACAACTCACAGCCCTGTGCAGCAGCCAACTGTTTGGCTGAGGTAGCTGGAAAGCTGCATCCTCCTTCCTCTACCTCTTTCCCTGTACCCTTATTAAAGTCAAGGAGGAATTCTTTGTACTGATATTTAAGTGGACTAAGAGAAAAAAGTGCAGTTGGATGGCGTTTGCTTACCCTAGGCCAAATTTCAGATGGAAGTGTATGTGTTCAAAGAAATATAGATAGCAATCTTGACTTTTTTGTTTGTTGTTTGGATTGCAAAAGTATCAGGAAGCAAAGGTGCCCTGGAACTAATTTCTATTGTATTCTCCAGACAGCTTGCTCAGTAGCATAAATCCTATTAATAGATGACCTCAGATGTTGTCTTTTGAGCAGTGGTGCACTTTTGAGGAGCATGAGCAATGTTTGTCCATGTCTCTATAATTTCCCTACTGAATAAACAATGCTCTTCCCTCCCCTTCCCCCAAGTGTGACTGCTTCATCAGCACTTCCCTGGCTGTGCGTGAAATGTGGGCATGCTAAACAACAAACCCTCTGTTTTCCATAGCTGTACTTGCACCAGTAAAACTCTTTGTACCATTCTGAGGCTGAAAGCTCTCACCCTTCTCCCCACTCTCCTCGTGTGGATGCAAAAGATCATCAGAGAAAAACCCAGCTTGTTCAGCTCCAGTGGGACTTACTTCATTAGCCCTTTAATCGATGAGAAGAAAGTCACTGGACTGTGTGCCATAGCTGCCACCCTGGAGTGCTGCCAAGCCCAGCTTCCGAAAGAGGGGCAGGTAGCTAAGGCTGGAAATACTGTGTGATGTTACTGATGCCATGTGCTGAGCACTCAAAAGGGGACTTGTCACCTGCTGAGAAAAAGTCCCTTGCAGCCTCATTAACTGCGGCCAATGCAGTGGAAATTCCTGTGTATGCCTCTCTTCGAAAGATGCTGATCAAGAGATTAAAAAAAATATCTCTGAGCTTATTTTTTCTCTCCCTCCCTCTTTCTATCCTTTTCAAGTTCCTGGATCTCAGACTTGCTAAGGGTAAAGAATCCACTCAGAATGAAGATACTGTAAAAGAGGAGAGCTGAAGATCAACACTTCAGCTCTCATAAGATATTTTAATACAATCAGATGAAAAACTCAATGCCAAAACCATCTTCCTTTTTGTTTTGTTTACCTACCTGAAGCAGGCTCTTACCAAAATCTCTTTTGCATAATTTCCCAAAGTATGACAAAACCAGGACTCATCTCTGGGAAGAATGGCCAGAAAGGAATGGAAAAGCTTTCCCAAGCAGGCCTCTACTCCGATGAAAGGTGTTGCATCTTCAATTTTTAAGTCCTACTATGAAAGACACATGCACTCTGTCAATGTCCAAGTCTCCAACTCGTTTGCCTTGAAGAGCCATGGGGCTGAGCCAGCCCTGTTGGGCTGTGAGCTGCACTTGGGTTTAACACCTACGTTAGTGCTCTCCATCTGTCACTATGTGTAATTGTACTTCCCTACCGCTGTTTGCAGAGTGTGGGACGACCACGCAGAGCTACAGCTCTCTTCTAATTAAAGTTCTTGGATTTAATCAAGGTTACAGCAGCTTGAGGATGACAGGCTGCCCACAGAACAGACAGCATCCTGAACCATCTTAACTAAATGAATGCATAGATAAAGAGGAGAGAAAGGAAGCAGTGCTTTTGTTCCTTTCACTTTGCACTTCTGTATTCCAGCTGCCAGGGCTGAAGGCCAGCACTTGCTTTTGCAGGCAGCCAGAACTGCAGGCTGTGTGTGTGGTTTCTCTCAAATCAGAGCTGCAGAGCTCTGCTGCTGGACAGATGAAACTGGATGACATCCTGGAGGAGGACATCCCTTGGATCACCCCTCCATCTGACCCTGCCACTGGGGGAGGCTGGAAGGCAGAAGTGGGGAAAGGCTGGAGGAGGAAGATGTGAGCCTGCAACCCTGTGGCTGCCAGAGTACAGTGTGCCAAACCCTCTAACGCCTCTACTGCCAGATTTTCCCCATCTGTAAATATTGTTTGCCATTGTCTAGCTAATTTTCAAGTGACACTTGAAGTTTTCATACTAGGTCATGGCTTCTACAAACAGCTGTGCCTGTCAAAGACTATCATTCTTAATTGGGGGTTACCATGCCCCTACCAGAAAGCATTGTCACCTCAGCTCTGCCAAGAAAAGGGCACACAAGCCCTTCCTTATCTGCTTCAAGCCAGACAGTTAGAAAAACTGCCTTCCTCATCTGTGTAACCTCACCCAGCTGCCTTGCCCAGGAGCTCTCACTGGGTCTTGTCTTCTGGCAGGAGTAATAACTTCCAGCAACTAGGACAGGAACACCTTCATCCAGGGCTGTTCAGTGCATGAAGAACATGCACCTAGAGCTGCACTCTGCAGCACCAGCAGCAGGTACAAGACTACACTTGCACATGTATTCTGTTTCCTAACCACACCTACCAACCATGCTTCTGGTACATGCCTTCATCCCTGAGATGTCCATCCTGTGGACATCTCAGAAACTCTGTAGCTGCAACAAGAATGGAGATGTCTAGACTTGGCATTCGCTTCTGTTGGTTTTAGTTCTATGGCTCTGGAAAAGGGTCGCCAAGCCATGCAACCATTTCCTTTCATAGGCATAATGTTTGGGATTCAAATTTTGTCATTTTTGCCAGCTAAGACTGATCACCTGAATCCCCCACTGAAATGACAGAGACATCAGTGGGTCAGACATGGTTCCCTACTGGAAATCACTTGCCTGAAAGCCATATTTGTGTTACTGCAGCCTCATGCCTGAGCTTGCAGTACTGGCACATCAGGTACCACACTTCTCTGTCAATGCTGAACCAATTTCTTAACACGGACTTATGGACTACTTCAAAGTCCACATCTTAAAGGCACAGAAATTATCTAGAATTTCTTTGGGCAGGGTCATGCCATTTGCTACTGGCTAACTCTTGAGTGTCTGGTCACCACAAAAGATTCTGTCAAAAGACACTACACAGTGCTTGGCAAAAGGCAGGCATCACATAACAGAGGCCAAAACACAGATGCAACATGACACGAAACTGTGGGCAAATGGGTCCCTCTTTCCAGGGCTGAGGTGTTTAATCTCTTGTAAGACACAGTTAACATATGTTTAGGGTTCACTGCGTGGAATCCTGTCCCAAGTGGGTCATGGGACTCCTTTTCTAACAATTGTCAGAAAAGGAGCTGGTCCTTTCCACAGCTGGAACTGACCTGGTATGGACTCAAGCAAGTGGGGAGACACAATCCAAAAACCCTTATGCTTTGGGCTCCCTGCAGCTGGGGGTGAGAGAGCAGGTTGAATTCCCTTGGACAGAGAAGAGCAGAGAACTGGAAACTTCATGGCACATGTCCCATAGCACTGTCACTTGGTCTCATCTGTCCTGGGCAGGGCAGGGTTTAGTTTTGTGTGCCAGATGAAGTAAAAACCTGCTTTAGGGCTGGTTGTGTGTAATTACATAGCACTGAAACCATCATTGCAGACGCTCTCTGAAAAAGTAAAGCTCCCTGAATGATCCCTGCATAATTGTAAGCTAGATAAACTTTTTTTTTTTTCTTAGTGTGAGAGTCCAAGGTATTTGTGCCTATCCTCACTTATCCAGAGCTTGCTGGGACACCAAGCCTGAGGCATTTAAAGCACTGCTGCAAAGTATTGTTCCTCATTAAATTCTGTCCTTCCACACCCTCATCCCCTCACCTCACAGTATTAGGTGACACTGCTACCTTGCAGCAGAAAGCCATCAGCTCCGAGAAGTGATGATAGCCTATTTCAGGACTGCAGCAGTGCTGTGAACAAGGTGCTCAAGTATGATACATTATCCCTCCAAGGCTGAAAGTATCACCTCTGCGATGCTCCTAAACTCTGAGCTACGTGAGGTTAACACCACAGCCCAGGTTTCTCATGTGATAGAACATTATGCTCCTAACCAAAAAATCAAGACTATTTATACATACAGGACACTGGAGCTTAATACCTTTTGCACTGCCCTGTGCCCGATTTATATATCCCATGTGGACAGAAGAGCTTATTGTTCAGAATACATTCCAACAACTTTTACACATATGGCAGAATTTGGTTAATTAGCAATAGCTAGTGGAAGCCCCACTATGAAACACTGAATTTTGTAAACTAATAACTGTGAGACAAAAGGTTATCATATAAAACAGCAAAGGTTACTTCACCAGACATTAGATTTATTTCCTTGACAGATGTGTATGGTTTTATACTACAGTGTGGTAGCATAGTAGATTAGTATAATATAAGGTATAATATAGTATATACTGTAGTATAGTTTTATACTACTATATATTTACTGCAGTTGTTCTGGTAAAGTCTGATGTAAACTTTAAATAGTTTAATATACTTGTAATGACAAAGCAAATTCTGTTATTAAAAACCCAAGCAGGTTCACCAAAATGGAGCTCCACTACTGCAGTTCCCAACAGAGCCAGATTACAGAATAAAGGGGTGCCTGTCACCCCCTGGGCAATAAAGGACAGATTTATTGTGAACCAGGTTTTTCTGCCCTGTCACATTAATGACCTGTACCACAGCTCATGCCATTCAGATGTTTAAGTAAAGGGGTAAGTAGGTACTTCTCTGGCAGCAGCCACTTCTCTCTGCATCTGTGTCTATAAACTTGTAGGCACCTGAAATATGATTCTTCTAAGGCTTCACTTGAACTCAAAATTCCCACACACCCAGCCAAGATGAATCTTCCTCCAAGCAGAATACACTTGCTAGTCCTATCATAGAGCAACACTGCACAAAACTGCTGGGAACAAACTGAAGAGTGTTTTATCCAATTGCAACTGCCTGAGGTCAATGAAGAAGGTATTAGTTTTATTTTTAGCTTGCTTTTACAGCCTGATTGCATTTTCCATAAGATAATCCAGTAGAGGTTCTCCTCTCTGTTGCTTTGGGTTTCTTTTTAATCATCAAGTTTGTCACATTACTAATTAACAAGCTCTTAATAAATCACTGATTGTTTAATATGAATCAGAAGAAGAAAACACTGGCATCCCATGACTAAACTTTTTCATAGTTTGTTAATAGAAACTCCAGGATATTTGTCACTGAAGCACCCCAGCACCTCTCAAAAAATAAAGGATTTGGTCTCTTAGCAGCAATGGGAAGTGGAAGAGTGATGTAAAAAGAGGCTGACAAGTAGAAAGCAGAGCAAAGATCAATTTAAAAACTTGCTTTCAGTCTTAAAAGAAATGGGTAACATCGATGTCAAGGCAGAGTAGGCTGTTCATCAGTTGTCTTACCTGACAACCATTTTGCAGTCCTGGGGTTAGTTTTTAGTTTAGATTGGAAGACTATAGAAAGAACAGGCTACAGATGAAAATTTGGAGATCCAAACCTGCTTGTGGTTTGGCTTTTTATATCAGATACCAAAGATATATTTGCTTTTGTGTAAAGCTGGAGTCTTTGCTTGGAAAAATCTGTGCCATGGAATTTTAGTAATGTCAGAGGTAAAGGTTCAGTAGTCACGAATTGGATTTTGAGAAATCATCAGATTAGTGTAAAAATTAGAGGAATGTTTTCAAAGAAATGCTCTTTCTTGTTTTCATACTTATCCTTTCTTTCCTCTCTAACAGCATTGAGCTATTTTCTTTGCATGACCGACAGTCAAAGCACTGTGCAAATTGCAAGGAGAAAACTCCCACCAGAAAATTCTGTACCGTTTTGTAAAAATATTTCAGCCACGCATTTACCTGTCTTTTCAGTGTGTAAAACACACTTAATCTTAGTCTTAAAATGGTAGTCTTGTCTCTGTTAATTTCCTTTCAGATAGGACTTTGTGGTTGGGAACTTTTAATTCCTCTCTTTAGCAGCTTTTTTACTGTTACAATAAATCTTTTGATCAGAAGATAGACTACTGGAGCTGGATGAGAGTGTATGCAAATTCAGTAAAAGCCTTTGCCCAGTTGATTCAATCTTCCCTTTAATCCCCATGATGATCTGCAGTAATGGATAAAAATTATGAGCAGGAGAAAGAAGGGAAAAAAACAAACCAACCCTCAGGAAGCAATTTTGATTGCTGTGAGGAAGCACTGGAGGCTCTTGGCCCCGGGGAGCTCTCCCCAGTTCACTGGAGGCTTTCAGATACCATGGTGATGGGGGACTTTATGAATAACTAGGTAGATAAATGGTAAGTGCTTTTGATCTCTGCTAGCCTGTATTTCATTCTGTCAGCTGGAGAAGAGGCTATTCAAATCTGTCGGCTGTAGGAGGTCAGCCAGGAGAGAGAAAATGTCTTCATTACAGCCTTCTGTTCAGCCAGGCCTCCCAGCTGACCTCGGTGCCCAGGCTTGTCAGTCAGATGAGGCAAATTTTCCAACCGAGGGAAGATGTCGCTGCGCCAGATTTTTATCCCTGGTGTTCGAGCTCGGAGGCAGCAGCATAAGGCCAAGGAAGAGTTAGCTTGCATTTTTACATCTCCCCCAAAACTGCCGTGGGATTCATGGGAACCTTTCCCTGGTGGGGTGCATGTAGGGAACCTGAACTCATTTTGCTCAGCACTTTTTCAGTGCCACTGGGGTAGGAGGCTCCGAAGGCAGACACAAACTGAAAAGAAGACAGAACAACGCTGTCATTAGAAATGCCTAAATATTGCTTACATTTTCTGCCCTGAATCTTCTCACTCAGTGAGTCCCCTCTCATAGGTCTGATATAAATTTCAGGTGAAGGGGCTGGAGTTCTATTTAGCTTCTATTTCAGGCTGAAAGGGAATTTCTCATTGTTAAAGATCTCACCAATTTTTGTGGCAATGCTCAAGAAGAAAGCCAGGACAGGTTATAATGATGCAGAGCCCCGTCTAATGGAGAAGGAAGATCTCAGCTATTCAGGATGGAGAAGGAGGTCACATTTTTGCAAAAGGATGCATAAAAATTGAAATAGGAATTCCAATCCCATTATTTGGTAATGGGATTTGTAAACCTCATGTTCACAGGCTGAGATAAACAATATATGCTTCCCGAATCCCTCTTGGAAGAAGAACTCCTTGTAGCATAGCTAAATTACACAGTAAGTTATCATTCACAAAGAACAAAAATAGGAAAAGGAGTCAGAGAAATTAATTTATGTCTAAAGGATTTCTCACTTTTTGGATTGAAGGGCAGAGAAACAGAGTCTCCTCTAAAACCACACTTGTAATGGAGATGATTTTACTGTGTTAGATCATTTCCAGAAAACATTATAAAAATGTTCCTTTTACTCAAGCCAGCCAGGTTTTAATAGTAAAGCAAAATATAGTCTTCTATTAGCATGAAATAACATTAGCATAAATAGAAAAGAGTAAGGACACTTGAAAAAAATTCCACATAAATGGCCTGCTCATTTCACTAGACATCACTGTAGCTGAGAAACTGTGAAATTTCCATAATAATCGAGTGCAGAGAAAAACAAACAACAATTTTATTGATAGGGAAATTACATCCTGTTGCTGAATATAAAACTACAGCTCTGTTCAATGGCCCTTTAACGGCACTGAAAGTATATATTAATTTGTAAGTGTAAATGAAATGTGAACAAAGTATTCAGTTCAGTCTGGCCACAGAAACCTCCTGATAGTATTTCAGGGCAGGAACCCAGGAGACACATGTTTGTATTCCATATCCTAGACCCCAAGCTAGTGGCATCTGATACCTTTGTGGAAAAGATTTACGCAGCTGCTGAGTGGTGATACACTTGTGACAAAAAGCACCACACCAACCGGCCTGTGAGACATTACTGGCTTTGGGGGAGAAGGGCTCCTTTGGGTTTTTTGCTTGCTTTATTTTAGAAAGGGATCCTTCAATGCTTTCAGCAATAATCCCAGATACTGCAGTTAGAAGTTACACTGCTGCAGTGCTCAGGACTGTTGCAGCAGAGCTTTCCTGTGCAACAGGACTGTATTCCCAAGGGAAGCAAAGTGTTTCTTCTGCCATCCAAGGAGCAGTAAGGAAAGCAGCTATGGAAAGCGAGTCCAGCTGGGAGGTGCCACACCAGTTGTCACTACACAGACACAGAGCTAGCGGCCAGGGGATGGGGCTCTGGCTGCCCCAGCAGCCCCTGACTTCTTCAGGGCTGGGACATGCATGGTGAAGGCAGCAGAGCTGCTTCATTTTCTTCATGAGTGCCTTCCCAGCTGAACTTCAGCAGCTGTCACCATGAAGCTTGGAAAACCCGCATGGAGTCTGGGGATTGTGACACACAAGCTTGTTGGAGCCCCAGAGCTGCTGTGGTCCCAGACCCTGGGTTGCTGTGGCTCTAGCTAGGAACCTGCTGTGGAGCCAGGCTGTGGCAGAGGGGACCCCACCACCCATCACAACAGTCCTGGCAGCAGCAGATTCCTTCCTTCTGCCTGTAAACATGCCTAGGTGCTGATGGCCTCTCTCCCCATCACCTCCTGCACCCATAAACACTGCTGCAAAGTAGGTCTGAAGAGCTACCCAGTCAGCACAAGGGTGCTTTACATCCCCTGCATTCTCTGCGTGGCAGTGAGTGATCTCCCCCAGGGCAGCATAATGAAAGGAAAGGCCCTAAAATGATGCCTTTAGCTGCACTCCTGCCAGGCAGCCCCCACCAAGCCCACCCTGGATGGCTCATCCTCAAAACAGTGTTGGGGGAGAAAGGTGTGGGGGGGATGGGAGTGATTGTGTGGCTGCACAAAGCCCGTTGAACAGTTAATGCTTTAACCTTGCGTATAATTTATACAATAAACAAAGTCACATGTTTCTCTAATAATTTAGATGTAAGCAAATGTTGATTTATTCAGGAAGGCTACTGCCGGCAGCAAAGCCTGCAGCACTGAAATTTGAATTAAACTAGGACAGAAGCAGGCTAGTCTATAATAACATTTGTATAATTTTATTTTTGCCCTTGGCTCAGTTCATTTCCTTCTACAGTAGATGCATGAAATTGGTTCTTCAGCCACCTTTAGCTGATGTTCATTGATATGAGGGGTAGGCAGAGAAGCAAGAGAATGTAACCCTTTTAGACTTTGTGTTTGCAATCATAAGGCCATGAATTCTTAGGTCATTTATGACAATAATTTTCTTCTGTGCCTTTCCTTTCCACAGTACTCTCTGAACGGCTCCACGTCACCTGAAATGATGGGGCTTTTCCCCCCATTTTTTTTCCTGCATGGAGACTTCTAGAACAGAGCTTGCTAAACAGATGCAAATGTTGTGTTGTTTTTATTCTTTTATGCAGGCCTGAGGGCATGAAATTGGAGTTCTCTTACTCTGCTTTCAACATGAAGGAAGGGGACTGTATGATACTTCAAAAATGATGGTGAAAAAAATGCACACTAGTTCAGATATCTGGAATGGATCTCTTGGCTTCTTTTCCAACTTTGTGTTTGAGGAGGAGAAAATAAGCTGGATAAGGGAGAAGATGCAGACCAGCACAAGGCAGTGGTTCTGTTTGGGGTTTCTGGTGGCAGAGAAAGTCCTGCTCCCAAGCCTCAGAAGCACAAGACCACAAAGATAAAGTGTTTCACTTTTGTCCAGAGAACCCACAATAGGTTTCCAAGTGAAGTCAGAGGATCCCTCTCTGCAAGTGAGTTCTTCTGTTCCCATTCTGGCCATCACTGGGCACTAAGCAGACACCGTCCCACTGCAGAGGAAAGCCCAGTGTTATCTGCCAGTGAGCCCACAAGTCCTCTGCAGTGCTGGGCTGACATGCCCTAGAGACCCTGTCTAAAATGCTTCTCAGGGCACTGTGTCCAGCTGTGCTGAGCCAGGAGGGACACTCTTAGGCTGAGGGGACTTTATGGGCAAAGGAGTGAGAGCAGAGAGGAGACTGGAGAAAGGGGAGGTGAGGGGAGGGAGACAGGAGCTAAGAACAGCACTGGCAGAAGAGCGATAGCATCTCTGTCTGGCAATGTCACAAAATAATCTTTTAACTGCAGCCAGGATGAGCAAGAATGTTGCACAAGATTGACTTATTTTTTTCCAGATGTACACCTGGCCAGGTGCAAAAGCTCATGTGCCCATCACAAACTGAGGCAGCAGTGCTCTTACGTACAACACCCCTGTATAGGGTGATTTCACAGCTGCAGTTTTTGATAAAGAGTAACTTTCATTTTTGCAGTCCTCTCGGTTGCAAATAAAGGCTCCTTAACAGGAGTCAAAATCAAACCAAGTCCTGCAACTCCAGGGCAGTTCCTGGAACTCATGACCTGTCCGTGTCCCCAGCACACACAGACCCTGAAACCTGTCAGTGACACTTTCAAGACCAGCCCAATAAAAGTTTGAGCAGAAACAGACACCTGATGTGTTTTAGTAGAGGGCTGTGGCTGACTGCCAGGCTGGGAAATGCCAGCATCAAGCTCCTCCGTGGTAAAAGTAATATACTCCCTCTCCTCACCACACAGTGACCACAAAAATGGTACCAGTCCAATGGTACCAGACCTATTGCCTCAGGAGTGCAAACACTGAAACAGGACAGTTTTCCAGTCCCAAGTCTTAAGAGTATGTGACCTATGGGTGCCCTGAATCCCATGGCCCACATGATCCATCTTGCATCGTTACCTGGAAAGTAAGGTCCATGCCAATTCCCCTTCCAGCAGCTTTCCCTAGCTATGGGCCACAGTGCAGGCAGCAGAGTCACCTCTGTCTGACTGCTGTGTCCATTCAGTTCTGTCCATGGCAATACTCGCAGACCTTTGTTCCAGCCCCCACTCCTCTTCCTCTCCCCACCTGCTGGTTACCGTAAGCAAGGGAAGGGCAAGTTGGGGGTATTTCCTTTGCCAAAGCCTGTGGGAAGCAGCAGCAGACTGCAACACCACCATCCACAGCCTCCCAGGCTGCTCCTTGGATACCCCAGCCATGTGCCCCTGACCTGGGGCAAAGTCATGGTTGAGCCCTTACTTCCCTTATTATTAATTAAAACATTGGAGGAGATCCTCAGCTGGAGTAAATACTCGTTGCTCCTGGCTCTCGCCCACTGGTTTTTGAAAGCACACAGAAGTAGTCACATTTATGCTGTTAACACTGATCTTGGCTCACACTTCTGCGGTCAAATAAATAAATATCACTGCATCCCATTTAGCTCTGTTAATGCCACATTAAGAATGGCATGTGTTTTGACATAACCACCCCTTCCCACTTTTTTTTTAAACACCATAAATGAAGCATTAAAACTCCCAATCCATCACGGTGACATCAGATCAGTGGACTGTGACTCTTATGACATCAGAACAATTGATTATATGACTCTTTTATGTGTAGCTTGCTATGCGATGATTGCTCTTCTCTCCATATATATTACATCCTAACATCTCAGAATAATCTCAAGAGATAAAAAGGAATCACTGTGAAGCAGTGAAGTACAGTAGTTACAGAACTGCCATAAAACTGTCATAAAAATTGTAGAAACAAACATGCCTTTAAAGATGGCAATGTTCCATTATGGGTCCCTAGCTAATGGTCTGGAGTTGCCCTATGCATACCTTATCATATTTACTGCTTCTGGATATTTCTGTACCTTTCTCCCAGAAGATGTTATGGTTATCAAGACATGATGATTTCCCTGCACATTTTAAGTCTCTTTACCCCATTATATCACCTCTAACAAGTCAAGTGATGTTTGTACCAGGCAAAATTCAGGGTTTCTTTTCAAATAACTCAAAAAAAGAATAAAAAATAAGAAAGAAAAAAAATCTGACAAGGAAAGGGACCAACCTGCTTGTTGTTACAAAATTGCTGAAAGAAAACAGATATTTTGTCATGCTTATAAAGAAAGATGGTGTTAAAATTAGAATTAAGCTACAGAATAAGCAGCTGTCTCCTGCTGAGAAGTGACATGGAAAGCTCTGCCCAGAAGAAAGACCTCCAACTGGATTTTTTGCTGTAAAACCACATGTGCCTGGGCCCAGCTAATATGCAAGGTGCTGTGCCACGTAGCTGTATGTTTTCTTGTGCTCTCCAGGTTATCCGCACAAAGCTGGTACCAGGAGCTACGAGCGAGCCAGTGCTTCTCTTTTTCAGATACAGATGAGGCTTTTGTTGCTCTGCAGGATGATAAGGCCCAACGAGCCAAAGCTAAATGATTTTTTAAAAATTTTATCTTCTGTCTTAATCTCAATTTTAACTTTGTTTTAATCTTTTCTCTGTAAACAGAAAGGTGCTACAGTCATAAGGACGGTGTAAGTCATAGCAAAAGTTAATCCCTTGGGGTCCTGAATGATGAGCTCTGGCAAACCCCATTCCTGCTGCTGCAGATGTGTGTGTCCCCAGCTCTCCACCCAAGCTCCCTGTCCCTCCTCTGAGCAGGGTCACAGAAAGCATCACGTGCCAGTGCCCTCCCTGATCCCTCTCCCTGTGCTTTCCTGGGGGACCAGGGTGGATGTGCACCATTGCTCCAGCACCCACAGGACCCACAGAGGCATGGACAGGCATCTGTCTCACTACCTCTGCTCCTGCAAGGGGTGACTTGTGGCAGAGGAGATGGGCCAGTGACCAGAGCAAGGGCTGCTGTCCCTTGAGCAACTGCAGCTGTTGCTGCTCCACGTGAGTGGGCACCCATAGCTCCTTCCCCAGGGTGTCTGCCTCACTAGAACAATACAGCAGCTTCAAGAAACACCTTAACATCTTTAAAATTCTTTGGCACCCTTACACAGAAGGCACTAGAGAAAAGATATATTTGTAGTCATGTCTCAATGGGTAGCCAGGTGTGCCAACACCCTCTAGTCACCCTCAGAAATGATGCAGTGGAAGAAAAGCAGGGTCTCCCTGGCTGTTTTTTTCCAGCCCCTCCTGCATGCACACACACACACACACACATGCCAGGGAGCTCCAAACCACAGCTGGACAGGACATTTGCTGTGGGGAGTAAACACAGACTGTTGGCCCTCCAGTCAAAACTGCCAGGCAAGGAAAGCTGCAGAGAGTTCAGCAGCCTAAAAACCAACCTCCAGGAATGCTGGCACCTCTGGGAAAAACCTGGTACTGTAGTGGAAGGGGAGCTTCACCAGACACTTCCAGCCTGGCTTGGTACTCACATGAAGCAGGAGCCTGGATAAATTACTCCATGCCTTTTTTTCTTCTTCTTCCTCTGTCCCTCCCAAAGAGGGATATTCTGGCAGGCTGAGAGAAAATCTAAGCTAGCTAAGATGAAGAATGATTACTACTTATCCCTCTGTCAAGGATCTGCACTTTCTTTTATTGGGGTGAGAGGGGAAGAGATGTGTGACCGGGACCTTTACAAGTGCCCTTTGCAGACTCCAGGGTGATTTCAAGGGCAGCTTGTGGCACAGGATATTGACAACAACAGAGCCCATCTTGAACACATACCCTTAACTCACTCTTAATTTATATGCAGACCAAGCAGCAACATTATTGTTCAGCTGGGGGCATATTTAATTGCTGAATGTTCTGCAGATGTCTTGCAGGCTGTATAGATAAAGGCATTTTAAGTTGCTGACTTATAACAGCACATCTTTCTTCTTTTAACATAAAAATTCCTACCTTCTTTGATGGATGTGGAATTTTTAAGACTGAAATCATGTGCTAGTCCTTGAGAATATTTTTGCGAATATTAAACTCCCTGACACTGTGAGGGAGCATCTAAACCCTCATGCCTTTTCATTGGGGAAAAAAATTGACTTCATTACTGTAAAAGCAGTGTTTTCCCATGACATGAAATAGAGGAAGGTCCATTATTGTTTCTTAAAACCCAGCAGTGTGACTTGCCAGGCTCTAGCCTGGCACTGAAGGGATGGCAGTTTATTTAAGTGCGAGCAGCCAGCTCAGTGCTGAAGACATACAATGAGTCCAGACCCTTGCCCCAAGGTGACTGTAACCCACAAGCAGTTCTGCAGAGCATTGCTGGTGCCAAGGGTCCAGCGCAGCTTCCTTTCACTGCAACACTGCGAGGTGCCAAGCAATTCAGGGTCAGCCCCATGAACCTGAAGCTCTTGTCTATTGCGAGTTCATATCTTATACTTAAGGACTAAATACTGCATATTGTGTCTGGGGTTTGGGGTGTTTTTAAATCTCTGCCAACCTTCGAGACTAATCAGATTTACAAATGGTTGTCCCGTATATTTTTTTACTGACACCTACAATGTCCTTTCTGGCTTGCGCCGCACCAGGACACCTCTGTCCTAGTGACATAGGCGTCTGACAATTTGTCAAGGAGATATCCATAAGTTGGGCAGAAAACTGGACTCCATAAAAAAAAAAAAAAAAAAAAAAAAAAAGCTGGGAGGAGGCAACTTGATGTGGCATGGCTCCTGGCGATGAGGAAGCATGAGTGCATACTGAAGCTTAGAAATAGAAAGTGATGTCCTCATAAAAATATGGCTCTAGGCTGGTGTGCCACTAGAAATTCTTCTGTCAGTTTAGAATATTTAGCTCTAAGGGATCTCTACTTTCAAATGGATCTTTTGATGCAAAATAGGCTGCACAGACGGAGATAGTGTTGAAGAAGGGAGAGTTGCATTTGCTCCCAGTTATGCTTGGTAAACTGGAGATTTTTAGATAGGCTTTTTGATCCCAAAATATTGGATATTGAGAGGGCAGGTGGGTTACCTTACCAGTGCACTAGGTCTCTGGGTTCTTCTATCTGAAAACTGTTACTGATGCCAGGGCAGCTACATAATACTGAAAGCTTCAACACTGCTGGTTATCAGGGGAACCTCTTTAGCCTAATTTGAAAGCTCAAAGCTTCAGGCAACTGATTTTTTTTCATTGCAGGCTCTTTTGTGTGATGTTCCAATTCAGTATATCCAATCAATGATGCCATATCACGCGTGGTACCATCATGTGGATGTTTGTTCCCCCTGTGTTTTGTATTTGACTTGTTAAACTGCAAGAAGAGTTCAGGGAACAAACGGGGGAAAAAAATAAAAAGCAAACTCTTCAGCTCCCCTGCTGCAGAAATTTAAAACTAGTGAATACACAAGCCTCAGCGCTCCAAGAGAAATGAAAAGAAGCGGAAAGTGAAAATATATACATATGTATACACATGAACAAAACATGAGCCATAGTCATGGCAATCTGGGCTCCAATGTGCCAAACAAAAGGGGTTATTCCTTCAAGCAATCTATGTGTTGTAAAATTTAGGACACGGCAAGGCTGGTTTATGATCACACTGTAGATTCCACTATAAAACGATACAGCTTCTGTATAGTAAAGTCCACTGGACAATTAGAGCAGGCTGCTTTGGAGGATTTTAATATTGCATCTTCTAAAAAAATGATGTTAAGGATAGTCTAGCTAGAGAGAAGGGGACAAGACTAATTATCAGGATATGCATTTGTCCTTTTTTCCATAATTCCTTTCACACACACACTTCATTATTTAAGTTCATTTGGGGAAATGACAAGAATTGTGAGGATTCTTTCCACATACATTTTTTAAACTCAAATAATAATGGGCCAGATCTTCAGATTAAATAAACCAGACCATTTCATTTACAGTGTGCCTATGTAAATAATGTTAAATTTATTTTACTTATTAGGATGCCAAAAATAAATGTAAAAGCAGGCTCCACGATGAATGATTCATTTACAGAGGGTGCTGATGCCTTCTGAGGTTTTGGCCCAGAAGAGCAGGAGCAGCTTAAGGAAACTCCATTGTTTCATAACTCTTTTGATTTAATTTCTTGTGAGCTACTTCACTTTGGAACAAAGATCTCGGCTCAACTCAAAACAGTGCTTATATTAACTGCCTTTTTTATCATGTTTACAAGATTTTACTTCCAATCTGGGTTCTCTTGCCCTTCTGTTCTGAAGCGAGCCACAAACCTGCATTTGTGGTGCTGTAGACCCTGGTCAGTGAGATAACTGTGAGACAGTCATTTTCTCCTTGCTTTTCACATAGTCACTCTCAATTAAGAGCTAATACTTGTATCTTAATATCAGCAAGAGTGGGGCAAACAGGCAATCAAAAATGTCAGGCATCCAACAGAGACACACTGAGCTGTTTTCTTAGACCAGGAGAAGAATCCCTTCTCTTTTTTGGCTTGATGGTGCTTAGTGACAGCTGATGGCACTGATAACCTTGTGCTGTCATTGACACCAAGCACGAGGCTGTTCCATCCTGCAGGGCTGCATCCTGCATTTGCCATGACCCTGAAGCACTTACCAGGTAGCTGAATCTTACGTTTGCATTTTTTTGCATCCTAAAATATAAAATCGTCTTACCACTGTTTATACATTTCCATGAAAGCAAAGTGTCTGTGGACACACACTGGCCTTGAGTTCAACCAGTGCTGCTGTCCCTTTCCTGCATTAGCTCCCTGCCATGTGAACCCTCATGGTAAGTCCAAGATGATTTTGTTGATTCCTGGGAGATGTCATCAGTGCAGTTGTGACAGTGAGGGATGAAGCAACACTTACACATTCACACTGGGCATATTAATCTAATTTACAAGGGAGGTGGTATCCAAAATTAAAGGTATTGTCAACTTAGCAAACAAATCACTGCTGGAGTCAGCTGGGTGTAATCAGATGAGACCTCTTTTGTCCCTTAAAGGCTTTGGTGTCAGAATAACAAATCAAATGGCAATTGATCAAATTCATGCAAGAAGAGCAAAATTTTCCTTCTTACACCTACCTGTCTTACTCAGTATCCACACAGTTCAGATCTGTTTGTCCACCTTTCAGATATTTTCAGTTAATGTCATTTGTAAGCAGGAGTTAAGAAGGCAAACCCAAGGAGGCAATGACTGCCACTCAGGATACTCAGTTAAATAGTGAAAAAACAGCCCTCTCCAGATAGGAAGCACAGCAGAAAAGCAAAGAAATGCATGATTAGGAAGCAAGGTGAGCCAGCTAAGCTCTCAACCCAGTGAGGCAGAAACAATGCAAAGGCCCGCCCATGTCTGCAGGGGAACTGCAGTCCCCAGGATTCCTGGAAATTGTGCCAGCACCTGCCAAAATGTGCTCGGGGTGGCATAACATCACCTACCTTTTGGAGTCCTCTCAAATCTGAAAAGAAGCCCAGCAAACCAAAACTAAATACAACTGTAGGGTTTAGGCATTTACCCTGTGAATGCACAGGGTACAACGAGGCATTAAGAGACTGAAAAAACCCCCAAAACAATCTCCCAGAAAACCAAAAAGCTCCCAAACATGTAGGGACTGTGTTTATTTAAATATCATAGCTAAGAGAGGTATGAATCCAGGTATGTTACAAACATTATGCTCAAATGATGTATCAAGTGACATTAGAAGGAGTGCTTTCCATACAGGCAAAGGCAATCTGGTACAGAATTACCTGCAGAGTTCAGCACAGCAAGGACAGCAACTATTTTACCTATTGCCAGCTTATTTTGTATGACTAGTTGGGAGCATCATTTTTCTGAAATATCATGACCCAGACATTCTGGAAGCACCAGCATCCTCCCAAGAAATGGTTTTCCCTTTTGCTGATGTTTCTTTTCACTTTGTGCTGGGGGAAAAAAACATCCATTTCTGTCAAGTCATATAGTAGTAAGTGAGCTCAAATGAATGTCCATCCTAACAATAATGTCAAAAATAACTCATTTTTCCAAACAGCAAATTTTAATTGCCATCTTAGTGTAATAATCAGTGCAATATGGAGGGTTTAGGCCTCAGTTAATCAGAGCATTTAAACATGTGCTAAGTATCACTGCACCTGTGCAAAGAGTGCAAGAGAATAAGCAGGTTTAATGGCAAAATAAAACTCTTAAAACCAGTGAATGAAATTGTTGCTATTATAGAATAATGGAATAGAACAATTTTGGTTGGAAAAGACCTTTGAGATCATTGAGTCCAACAAATAATCCAAGTCCACCACTAAACCCTGAGTGCCACATCTACACGTCTCTTAAATACCTCCAGGGATGGTGACTGAACTGCTTCCCTGGAAAACCTGTTCCAATGTTTGGCAACTCTTTTGGTGAAGAAACTTTTCCTAATATCCAATCTAAACCTCCCCTAGTGCAACTTGAGATAAGGTCTCCCTTGAATGTCCTTTTGTCCAGACATCCCAGTTCCCTCAGCTGCTCCTCATCAGACTGGTACTCTAAACTCTTCACCAGCTTTGTTGCCCTTCTCTGGACACCCTCCAGCACCCCAATGTCTTGTAGTGAGGAGTCCAAACCTGAGCACAATACTCAGGTATTGTGAGGAGTCTCTCTAAGGAGGATCTGATTGGCATTTCCATGAAAGAAAGAATGAGTAAAAAGCAATCAAATTTCAGTACCCTACAGAATCCAGCAGGTCAAATTTAGAAAACACCCTTTGAAAAGATGAGATCATCTCAAAACCGTAATCAGGAAACAGGTCACCTCCCGTCACTGTGGATCCCATTGTGTGCAGGGCTGGCTGCCATCTGCAGCCACCCAGGAACACCCAGTGGCTGAGCAGGGTAACGGGCACCTGGACCTCGAGAGAGCCTCCAGGCAGTCTGTGAGCCAACTCAGCAATTTCAGACGATGGTGTTTGCACATCTTCCTGCAATTCTCTCCACAGTCTGCCCCGCAGTCTTTCTGATTGTGCCATCTTTCTTTAAAAATATTTTATGAAACTCAGTTGGAGAAAGCCATTCTGAATAAAGCATTGATTGTATGGCTCATAATTTTAAAATTAGGAAATGGAGGGGGTTTGTGCATAGCTTTGACTCTGCTACTCACAGATAGATATGTATGTGTTTATACACACATACAGATATATACAGATGAGTATTCAGTACTACTACTCCTCTAAAGGAGTTCTCATAAGCCAAGTAATTTTTAAAACCTGAAAAAAAAAGGTAACACAACATATTTGTTCCCAGTACTAAAAGTAATATGAAATTGCAGTAGGTTTGTTTCCATAGGCTTACACTTTGGATCTGTGATATGATCCCCACAGTAAAATTCATTTAGAGATCAAGATGGAAATGAGAAGTACAAACCTGTGGTATTTAAATCTATAGGAACTTTGCTATTGATTTCAGTTTGACAAGGAGTACAGCTGCCATGATATCTTGGGATATACAAAGCCCTGAAGTACCAAGTAACTGTCCAAAAAATCCAGAAGGCTGGTGTGTGGTTTGCATCTATTTGTAAATTCCTCATTCCCTGAAGTGCTGTGATAAAAAGCCAAGCATTCATTACAAGGAAGTTCGCGACTTAAATCTTGCACTTAGTAAAGTTTTGCAACTAAGTTAGTTAAGAAGACTGAAAACACATACATAAAAAGAAATCCTGCAGCTGTATAGCTAAGACCATAGAGGAAAGTTGCTGTATTAATTTTACTTGAGAAATAGATTGTGCCTTTGTGATCTTACAACATAATTTCTCACTGAAATCTGGCAAGCATGTAAGTTCCTTTCACAAACAGAAGTCATCTGCACCAATATAGTACAGTTAAGATGATTTATTTGGATTTCCTTCAAGCTTTTGACAAGATCCTTTACTAAAAAAAAATCCTGTAAAAGCTATACAGTAGAAAAGTAGTGTTGTTCTCTGTTGTAAAAATCAGACTGGGAGACAGGAACTCCTGAGTGCTCATTGTATTTCCTTTGATCTATATGCCCTGTTCATAATACGCCTGACACTTATTCCTTCTGTGGCTTTGGGCAAGTCATATAATCTCTCTGCCTCGTTTTCCTATCTTGAGGGGTATTGCACGGATTAGTTAGCCAATGTTTGCAAAGCAGCTGAAAGAGTATTCGCCGGATTCTCCCAGGGAAGCAGGAACACTTAGCTTCTTGGGAAGTCATGGCCAATAAATTCTAAGACAGAAAATAAAAAACAAAAAAAAACGAACCCAGCTTTGACACAGACTCCACCTAGTTTAGTTCAGCTTGTTCCTGAAAAAGGCTGCACACACCAACTCCCTTCCCACAGCTATTAAAGGATCCCAAGACCTGCCCAAGTCCTTCAGGTTTTGGGCATGGCTGCTGTTGAGAAAGAAGGACAAAGAAGTGCTCCCTAAGGGGACACTGAAACCTCTCTCAAGGAGCGTCTGCAGTGGAAAATAAACAGTGAGTGAGTGACACTTGCTGATACTCATTGTCCCATGCCATTGAAGAGGACTGTGAGAAGCCTGAGAGGAGTTGAAAAGCATTGGTGTATCCTGAATTTGGGGATGACGGATGATCAAATGAAATTTGTCTTGGATGACTGTAAGGGAATAAACATTGGCAGGGTTTTCTCTGTGACCTCATAGCTTTTACTTTGTTTTAAGTTTGGCTTGAATTTGCTGCACAGTCACAACCAGTACATTTTCATGTCTATCTGTATGGTAGAATAGAGAAATAACTGAGGATCACTCCTGGGCATCAGCATGGCTTTAGCTGTATGGTAGAATAGAGAAATAACTGAGGATCACTCCTGGGCATCAGCATGGCTTTAGCTGACCACTAAGTTTAAAAGGCAAATTGAAAAAAAATCTAAGAGAGAAGTCAAAAGAGACAGTATCACAGCCAAGCTATTGATAAGTGGCAGCAAATCACCAGGCAAAGACAAAGGAATATTTTCTCAGCATTTGAGATCCTTCCTGATCATGTTGGGAACTGCTTTTCTCTGTTGGCTGATGGCATAAGAGTGAAGGTGGCTGTGTGGGTGCATCTGCAGCAGTCGTTTCTCACTCTGGAGTAGCTATCAGTGTACACAGGCAGTGCAATTGCAGGGAGAGGAGAAGGCAACCAGCTGCCTTGGCACAAGCCCTACTCCTTTCCTTGCACCAGCAACTTTGCCAACTACATCCAGCCACTGACTCTTTGCCAGCACTGTGTGCTATTGTATCTGTCAGGGGAGTGGTCCTAGCATAGATGTCACCTTGGCAGCAATGTTTGCCTGCTGATGTGTTCTTACTTTCGAGATGTCTCTTAAGTACCACTTTCCTTGAATTGTCTCTGGATTTGTATTTGGTGATCATCACGTCCTTTCTCTTCTAGGAGCTCCCTTTCCTGTGTACTCTCCATGGTTCTGTTGCTCACCAGAAGGTTGAAGACTGGAAGAAATACTACAAAAAAACCCAGAACAGTCTAGCAGGAGGGACTTCTCTCAACATCTGTCTTCTGCTGGTCGGGATGGAGAAAGATTGCCTGCAGGCATGTATGGCAGTACTGCCTTTGCATGAACTAGCACAGCAATTTTCAGTGACTGTGGCATGAGAGGGAGAGTTTTGCCAGATGGACGTTTTTCCCTGGCAGACATTTTCAGCCTCTGCCTTAGGAGATGTGACTGTGTTTATTTTCACAGGCAGTCAACTAAAATCCTCTTTAACTTGTAGGTCTCCTCATGTCCCTCCAGCAGCTGTGATAGGACCAGCAGGGCATGGATTAAAATATCAACGAGCTTCTGGTAAGACACTGGTTTTGACCAAGAAATTAACAAATATGGATTGTGATGAAGCCACAAGGTTCATATCCCTGACTGCTATCATTACCTAAAAAACTACTGTTGTCTATCACTACCTATTATATACATTTTTCTTATATCAAAATAGATACTGAGACATTACTAAACCATGAAAATTACCCTTATAACTGCACCTGGGATATAAACACTATATATGGAACCAAGAAGGAAATACACAGTACCTTAACATTTATGCAACTTCCCTCCTTTGCATAAACTCATCCATAAAGTATGGCCAGAGTAACCCGGGTCCTGTAATTCCCTGCAAACCCAGAAAATCACAGTGATATAAAATCAGTATGTGAAAAACTGCTGCTTTTCAGGAAATGGCTGGGAGAAAACATTATTGATTTAAAAGTGGATTTCTCCAAATTATTCTAAACAGAAAAGTACCACTGCTTTCCACAGATTCCTGTTTCTACAAAGAAAGAACAGGAGATGCTAGAAACATCTGTTTTTCAAAGCTCATCTATAATGTTGAAAGTATAATGTAATTTCTGTCACACGTAAATATAATACAAATAACAACATGCTTCTGCTTTGGAAAGGAATTGTTTCAGATGCTGCTTCTTTAGCAGAAGGGTAGTGAGTATCTCCTTCAAATATCCTTTTGACAAGATACTCTTACTCTACAATGAGTCTTGAAAATTAGTCTGGTTCCAAAATTTGCAGGTCACTCCTTACAAGCAGTATTTGTAAGTCTAAAGACTTGGAACACACTGTTTCTGAAGGGTGGATGAAGCAACAGCCCTGTTCAGATTCTGTGATCTGGCCCTTTCTTTATCCAGATCAGCTCCTTGAAAATCTCAGACCATAATATGCGCTCCCAGACTCTGGGCTATTCAAAACGTAGACACAAATCCAGATTTCACAGCCTGGGTTTCTCTTGCAGCTGTATTGTGCATCCCTCTGAAATATTTCCTCAGTTCAATAGGATAGTTTCTTGGGTAGAAATTCACACTTCAACTAACGATCTCAATGTATTTCCATATTATGCTGAATCACACATTTTCTGGAGGAGTGTGTTTAGAAATACATCTCTGTTGAAAGAGAATGCTGTAATATCAATGTCAGTTTTCTTTCGGAAATCTCAAGGTACAGCTGAGTAACACTTCTGAGAATGGTAGCTTTAATGTTAAAAATCCACAAGGGAAGGTTGTTGGTGTGTTTTATTATTTAACAACACCAAATACCTCTGCTCATTGTCTCTGTGTACATAGGTGTGCTCAGGGAATCATTTTTATAGGTAGGAATACGGAGAGATTCTGACACCCAAAGGATGCACAAAGAGATACACTAACATAAATTTCTATGGTGCCCTGAAGGTACTTCCATTGTATTAGAGGGCTTCTCATGAGCAGTTCTGGCTCAGGCAATAGGACCACAAAGTAAAACTGAGTGTTTCTGGACTAGAGGAACTGAGAATGAGGCAGATTATACTACCTGTAGAAACAATGTTTTCTGTTATAGGCTACTGAAATATGAAACAGCAAAACAAGTTAATCAAATGCTTATTTTTCTCCTTACCAATTTCCCTTCTCCCCCACTTTTCCTCAGTGTAGTCTTTAATTAGAATGAGTTGAGCAGCTAAATTGGAACGACCTTAGAGCAATTTGTACAATCTCATGAGATACACTATCAGTTATGCCCTGAATTCTGCACACTCTCTCTAAAGAGTGAGACCAACTGAAGTTCCTTCCATATTCAACCCTGCTGGTATTTCACATGATCCAGCCCAGAAAAGCTTATGGTAACCATAAGAGTGCATTAATCCTTCTGCAAAGGGTATTGACTAATCTGAAAAAAACATCTGGCTTGCAGGGAGGGGTAGAGGTTTCTAATGTGCATTGGGGAAATCCAGTCAGAGTAAAAGACAGCAGGAGCAGAGGTGAACTCTGACTTGCCTCTGCCCTCACAAGTTGTATAGAATGAATCCTTTCTCACCCATTTTGCAGCAAAGACAGGTTTTTTGTGCAGAAATGTCTGAAGGCAGGAAACAAAGCCAGTGGTACTATCCTCTTGTGCCCCTCAGAAAGCCTCTGCAACCACCAAGCAAGCAGAAGAGCTGCTTCTCAGGGGAAAGAATAACTGGGGAGGGAAGAAAAACGTGGAGAACATCAGAGAAATGCAGAGAATTTCCCAAAGTTAATTATAAATGCGTATGCACATAGGAGGCAATGACACCAGGGTTCACATTTTCAATCCTACACGCTCAAAGGCAATATTCTAACCTTTTTAACCTATCCACAAGTGTCGTGATTTGCTAAAGGTTTTATCATCACTAGCCTCCATTGCTGGCAGAGGGATTTAAGAGTGATGAAGATTTCCAAAAGACACCCACAGAACAGCCCCCAAAACCTGAAGACAGGCTTTCTGTGAAACTACTCTGTGATCCCTTGATTACCCGAACAGGCTGTAAGATTATCCATAGCTTCATAAGGGAACAAGAAGGTCCCAGGAGAGTTTTGTACACTCCTTCTGTAAAAATTTATGTTTCTGGAGAAGGGAGTTCACTCTGGGAGTTTTCAAACCAATGATAAAATTACAAAAATGAGCTTCACATCCCACTCTAGTGATGCTGTTTCACCTTAAAACAGCTACTCAACAAGTCTGATGTTACTCTCTGAAGCAGACAACTGAAGGAGCTTGCAAAACAAGAGATTTTGGAGCTGTGATGCAAAGAGAGACATCACCTCCTCTTACAGTGACTGGCAGGCAGAACTGTCATACCTGGTCATGATATGAGGCCAGAGCTAAGCAATGCACAAGGAAATCCACCACTCCTTTTATTTCTGTATGTATTTGCATTGCCTAACACAGGGACAACCACACAACCAGGAATTGTAGAGGGATGCAGAAGTACTTTTGTTCAACTTCCTTTTTTTTAACTAGCAGCAAAAGGACATAAGTGCAAGCAGTACACAAGGACTATGCAGAAATATGGTAGAAGCACTTGCTGCTGCTCAAGTTGAGTTTCCTTCCTATAGAAGACCTAATGCCCTGTTATTCTCACAAATGAAGAAGGGATGATGTTGCTTAGGCTAGTTCTCTGTTTGGTAGGGTTCACACTGTTCAATCCATTTCACAGCTAAATAACAAAATGTATTTCTTCAAATACTGCATCAAAATGTTACTGGTAATAAAGAAAGAGATACATTATTTTTAACACTCCTTGGGGAAAACAAATCTGGAAAAACTATTTATAAATCTCCCCCATTCAAATGCAATGTAAAATCCCTTCTATTTTTCTCAAAGAAAAAAAGAGACACTGACAAAATATCTAGTGCAGGCAACTGTTGCTAGCTTTATATTTCCACACTAAGCTGCTCTTCTCAGTATTTTCCAAACAAGGCTGCAGCACACATGAAGCCCATGAACTGCAGGAGGGAACTTTTAAAAGAAGGTCAAGCTGACAAGAGGGCCTTCCTGAGAGGAGCCAATGTACTTGTTTCCAGACAGGATTACAGCTAAATCAGAAATAATGCCCTTTAGCAACTGGACACATATGATCTACAGCCGTTGAAAAACCTGCCTGTTCAAAAGCTGCAATTTTCCAAACTGTTAACATTGACAATGATATGGAAAAACTACTATAGTTTTCCAGAGGCTAATTATGAACAGGTGATGATTTGAGGAAAAATTCAGAAGTCAAATATTGAGCTCAGTTTGAGCTCATTAAGGTTGGTATTCAGCATCAGTGAAATATTCATAATGCACAAACATGTTGTAGTTTATATAAACCTGTTTAAAAAAAGATAACTCCAAGTAAAATGGAACAGAATTTGGTTTAATGTGTTCTCCTTTGTATGCAAATTACCTCCCAGCAGTTAATAAAGGTAAACACTGCTATCTTATTTAGATATATGTGGCAGCCTGTACGGGTTATATTTTTATCTTGTGAACATTACCAATGTCAAAAATGCATCCCTAGATCAGAGTTTGGCCACATCATTAGTAAACTCAGGCCCAAGTTTAGACAGTGAAGGCTGAGGATACTGCAAACTGTGAGAAGAAACAATAACCAGAGCCAGAGTCTCTCTCCTCTTCTGGGGACTTACTATGGAAATGTTTAATTTGCATGTGAAAAGAGATGCAGATAGTACTTCAGTGGAGCAGTTAATATCGACTTCTTTGAGTAAATCTCCATTTTATTCATGTGCATTTCTATTTTGGGTCCCCGTGTAGAGGGAAGAACCAGGCTGCAGTCCCACCTTGATATGATAGTGGACAAACAGAGGCAGCAATATCTGCCCAAAAGGGTTTGCAGCTGCTCCTGTGGGCATTTACCCTATCCCGCTTCAGCCCATGATTTCCTGTCTTGGAGAGGAAAGTTTTATCAAATGAGCATCCTTAAGGTAAAAAATAATATGTTTTTTTACTTCATAAGAAAAGATACCTTTTCTTGTCTAGTGCTGACATCATTTGATAAACTCTTCGCTGCAGGTAAAATAACAGTACAAGGATATTTTTCATATTTTTAAAGGGTGCTATATTGTTATTTTTCTTTACCTTTCACCATAATAGCCATTTGCTAGCTTGAAATTAAAATTTATTCCTTTACTGATTATTTTTCTCTGTATTATGCAGGTCGCTAATGAGCGCCAGGCTGCTGGCATGGCTTTATTTATTTATTAGAAAGAGAAGAGCAGTGAAGCATTTAAAAGTCGCATACACAGGCCATAAAAAAATGTTTGTGCTCACACACTGTATTACAGAAATAAAGTTAGGTTAAGACACAGGTGTACTGAACTTCATGTAAAGTTTTTATTTCATCTGGATGGAAAACTGAAAATTTTCTTTACTGTGTTTGAACTGACAAACCATGAGAACCTTTAAATTGTTGAACCAGCTTTAAGTACTTTAAAATGACTGTGCTCAAGCTGCATAACAGTAGTAAGGGTTGCAGTGATCCTGTTTCATACGAACCCAGTTGGGGAAGGCACATATGGCTGAGGGGAGTTTTCCCTTCTGTGTGCTACTAGTTTTTGGAAGAATATTAAAATTAGAATTTGAAGATGAAGCCACGTTTCTTGGGGCATGTAAGTGTGTGATTACTCTAGTTTTTCCTTTTTATGTCTGTCAGCCATTCCTGGTTAATTAACCTATTTGTTCTCGTTACAACAGAATGGCAAACCATTCGCAAATGGTGCGAGATTCCTACGTGAGAAGTCCTACAATGTTATTAGGCTTATCACTTAAAGAAAAGAGGAAAACCAAAAAGAATGCCTTGGATTGGATGTGTTTTTAAGCACGAGAATCAGCCATTCCTTAGGCTGCAACAGCTGCCTTAGGAGAAAAGGCGATTGTTATATTTTGCATTACTCTCCTTAAAATACTAAAAACATATCATAAAAAGCTAATTGCAGATATTCTCTGGGCAAGTGTGGTTCTATTCAGGGGCTTTGCTGGGCAGTTTTGGCCTCGCAGCCTGGTCTTTCTCCTAAGAAATGTCAGTAAAGTCCCTGAATTAATGGACTGTGAAGCGCTTAGAAACATACCGTTTCACAAAAGTATACAGCGAGGATGTGACACTAATGGGAGGTGACCCGTGGGTTTGTGACAAAATAGTCCACTCTAACAGAACAACAACAAATTAATACAGCTTCTATGCACTGTAGCTTTGAACAAAGCAATATATGGTGGAGTGGGAGGTGAAGAAAGGTAGAATAAGGAAAAACTGATCAAGAATAAGATTTGTAAATTATTTGTCTATTCCCGGTTTTGTTATCTTCAGGAGAAGGCAGCTGCAAACTGCAGGGTAAAAAAAATTAAAAAGGCAAGGCTCCATTGTAATTGGGTAATCGGAGAAGGAAAGTTAGTAGCATTTGGAGAGATGTCACATGAACCTAAGTGGTAAATTCCTGTATTTGCTTACATGGATTTGTTTTCTTTTAATTTTGCTGCTTAAAAAAAAATAAATACAGATAGACATATTTATAAAAATTTTAAAAATGCAGTGCAACTCCTTCAATCTTTTTGCAATTCTGCATGGTTGAACATTTGAAATGAGTTTGTGTATCACCCCCAGGCATTGATTCAGACTTGATTGGGGCAAAGCAGACTCCATGTGCTTATTTTTATACACGTCATTTGGGAAGTTATATAGCCAAGGGAACAGAAAATGTGTTGCTCCACTGCCAAATTATCCCATATCCCTCGATCAAAACGGGAGGTGATCCTAATCAACAAGTTGTGCGACCTTAGTGCAATGGCAATGTCAGGTCAACTCGGGAAAGTGAAGAGACAGATCTAAACACAAATAAAAAGAAAGAGAGAGACAGAAAGAAAGAAAGAAACAACCAACAATCCTTATAATTATCATCATCTGCTGCTTTTCCCTCTTCTGGCAAAGAAACACTCCATCCATTTGCAGAAATCGCCCGCGGAAACGTTACATCAAAACTAATCACAACGATTAAAATCAGCTTTTCTGTGCAAGAGGAGAGTAAAAAGCAAGTTGTAGGCTGGAATGAGACTGTTTTTTCCACCAAAAAAATCCGAAAAAAAATACACGCGATATATATATATATCTTTCTATATGCACGTTTCGAAGGAGATCAATTTTATGCCCGTGTGATCAGTTAATTTAATTTAACTTTTATTTCGGAGATTGATTCAGACTGGAGGTAGAGACATGAGCTAATTGTATCCTGATCCTTGCCTTGAGGGGTTTCAAAGCCCTGGAGCAACTATTCTCTGTATTTTGCTCTGTCTACCTTAGCCAAGCTATTGCATTTCTCTCTGGTGTAGCGAGGAGAGCAGACCGCTGCCGGGAGAGAGAAATATCGGAAGTGTGAGTTGGGGGGGAAAAAGGGGAGAAAGAAGGGGGGAAGG
>VZTH01004387.1:1686506-1717629 GCA_013397815.1 Aleadryas rufinucha | reverse complement strand
AAAAAAAAAAAAAAAAAAAAGGAAGAAGAAAGCAAGCCGCCCGCCGCCTGTTTCCAATCAGCGCGGTACAAGTTTATGTGAGCGTGCCCCGCGGGCACCGAGCGTGCTCGGACTGTTCGGGAGAATTAAAGATGGGCGAAACGCTTCCCTCTCCCGAGCCGAGCGGCGGGGGGTGGCGAGGGGCGCGGGGCCCCCCNGGGGGCTGCCGAGGAGCGCGGCTCCTCCCCGGCCGGCGGGGGAGCGAAGCGAAGGGAAGCGAAGGGAAGGGGCAGCACCGCCCGGTGCCCGCAGGCAGCGCCCGGTGCGCGGGGGGGCGCGGTGCGGCTGGTGGCTCCAGTAATTGTTGTTCCCGGTCACGAGCCCGGAGGAAAGGCTGCGCCTGGAACGCAACTTTCCAGCTTCAGCTGCCCCCGAGCGCCGGGGGCAGCCGGGGGCCGAGCAAGGGGGCTGGGCGCTTCGAGCTGGGGGAGTGGGGAAGCTCCGGGATGACCTGGGGAAGTTGGTTCCTTGCGCACGCCGAGTCCGGCGGGGAAAAAAAGAAAAATTAAAAAAGAAAAAAAAAGTGTCAGTTTAATAGTTGCGGGTTGGGTTCGGCAGCGCCCGCGGAAGGATGCTCGGCCCGCGGAAGGATGCAGGCCCCGCGGGTCGGAGGCACTTGGCGAAACTTCCCTTTGCCTATTCAAAATGACTGCGGTGATTTTGGTGTATTAATTGCGCCCGAAGCACAACACGAAATGTTCTAGCACACGCTAGAGGTCCCTCTCAGAGCTGTCAGACGTTAGGGTTTTTTCAGGTTGGGTTGTTCTTCATTATTTACTTTTCCCCGCTTTCACTGTTTGAACAAAACCGACTGTCCCTTCAAATTCCAGCGCGGCGTGCGTTGTTGAAATAAGGGTGAAGAAAGATTTGCGACTTTTTTGTTTGTGCCCTGGTTGTTTGGGCATCAGTTAATAAACTGTGCTCTTGAAAAAACGAATGTAAACGGTATTAATTTCGTGCAGTGATTTATGAGTTTTGTTTGAGATAGCCTCACCGTTTGTTGTTGGGGCCAATTCCAAATTTAGTACTCGGTTTTTTTCATGTGAATCCTGCCATAGAAGTAAACAGCGTAAAACTTGGATAAGAATACCGGGCTATGGCTTGTGGTTTTTAAAAGAGAAACATGCAAGCAAGCAAAAAGCCAAATATTAAGACTATAAAGAGTCAATAAAGATGATGGAGGTGACTAAAACTGATTGACCCCCAGAAATTTCCATATCCAGACCGTGTTAGAGAACTAATTAGTCCCCCCAGTCTTCGTGTATTACAACAATATTATCACCATTTTACGGATGGAGAAACTGAGAAATAAAAAGAAGGTCACTGACTCGCCTGAAGCCATATAGCAAATAAAAGATAGATCTGGAATCAGCTAGGACAGATTTAGATCTCTTGCTGATTTGCACTGCTGTAACCATTGATTTCAGTGGAATTCTTCTGGATTTAAGTCAAGTTTGGACCTTATGTGTTGCTCTGTCCCTTAGAAACACTGACTCAATGTAAATGCCATTTTGACCATGAGTGAATTAGATGCAAGATTTTAGGGGGAGTATTTGGTGTACATCCACTTTTTGAAAGACACATTGCTGTGAAACTTTAGGACTCAGTTGGCTTTTGATTATTCTTATTTTTTCCCCATTATAATTTCATTTGTCACCTCAGCGTAGTTCCCTAGTTGGGTTTTGGTATTGTAGGTATTTTTAATGAACAACTTCCTCATGTCTAGTGCCGTTTTTGTTACTGGATTCTGAGAAGCATTTCTTACTAGATGTCTCTGAATGAAACCTTTAGTTTTATGTTGGAACAGCCTGAGAACAAATGATTTTGCATGAGGAAAACTTCCATTCATTGCAGATCTCACTCAGGCAGAAATGAAAAATTGCATGAACATCATATGCAAAAAAAGCCAGGCTTTCCCCTGCATAGTGGAAAGGCTGCATGTGGAAGACTTGCTCACATAGGCTCTTTATTGGATTATGGTAAGTTTATGTATGGAGAAAATGCGATGTGAAGGGAAATATTCACTGATCATAACAAATGTTTGTACGTTATTCAAAGTGGGGTCTCTCACAATTAACAAAATACCAAATCTGCCAGTCACAGTCAGATAGCATTTCACATGAGCCCAGCTGGGAAAGAATGATAATTTCTGCTTTCTGTATTCCAACTACTTTAGAAATATTTTCAGGATTACATAAAACAGACACAGATGTACAGATTGTGATTGTGATGCTTTACTCTTCATTTATTAATGTGTGCTGGTATATACAAACTGCCACCTCTAAAGCATAATATAAAGTTCCCACTTTCATGTCATGAGGTGGATTTAGTAAGATGCTGGTACTTCAGGGAGCTCACAGTCCCTCAGCGTTGCTGGCATCCCTGCAGTGAAGGTCTGACCTCACATCTTCATGTGTGGGGAAGCAGGCGTAGAACATGGGTGTAATTAAGACTACTCCGCCCCCTCCCCCCTCCTGTTTGAGCTTATATGTCTGAAATAGAAAGCATTTAGGTGGGAATTAGCTCCACAGAGTGCATGTGGTTTGTTTAAGACCTTGTACTGGCTCCCTGGCTGAGCAGAGTTTTAAACGCCAGAGCTTTAGCCTCCTTTCTCATGTTCTGTGCAGTAAACTACTGTGCCTCACTTGCAGTACATGTTCAACTCTTCTCTTGTACCAGAGGAAAAATAACGTTGATCAGAAGCAAATTTTAGCGGAGATGCCTGCTGTTACTTATTTTGGATCCTTTTACGCTGTTGTGGTGGAGCCAAGTTGGATCTCCTTCCAGGAAATAAATTTAGTTAGTTGTTGGTTTTTTTCTGACAGAAACATAATTCTTACTCTAAATGGAATCTTTTCTGTTGGTCTGTGTTGCATTTATGTTTTCTTTTTACAGCCTGGGTAAAATTCATCTCTGGTGTAGTGCCATTGACTTCTGTGTTGTTTCACAAGGCATTAATTTGTTTTTCTGTGTTAAAATACAGATTTCTGTTGCCCCACTTTCCACAGAATACACTTTTTTTTTTTAAAGAAAGAAGTTTAATTTTAGAAGGAGACAAATATAAAATGTACATCTTCATTTTTATTTTGCCCAGCTTTACTATTTGTGCAGGCAGAGATCTCTTCTTTCTCTACTTCTTTGGTAAATTAAGTTGAATATATATGTTTAGAGAATGTCTATAGGCAGGAGAAGGGAGTAGCTACTATCTTCGTAGCTGATAACACCTTCAAAAAAAATCTTGAAGTGAAAGCCATTAGCACATTCCATATTGATGATGTATGTTGTAGCTTTAATAATCTTGGGTTCTCTAATGTGCATTTTAATCATGCTTTTAATCCAGAAATCAAATGAACAACATCCCATATCTAAGTGAGCCAAAGCTGATGCTGTAGAAAGTTCAGTTGTAATCCCATGTTTATGGAGTGACCGGCTCACCTGATAACCTTCTCCTGACAGCTCCTCCTCTGGCTGCCTGCCCCCACTGGCGGTGGGAGTTGGGTTTGATGTGGTCGGCAGGTTTGTGCAGACGCGGCTTTGCGGGTGGTTTGTGTGCAGCCGAAGTCTACGGATGAGGGATACAAAGCTTAGGAGTCCTTGCTGGGGCAAAGGACAACTCATCCTGACAAATTGTTCAGTGGCTTTTACTCAACTGAGCTTCCTTGCCCAGTGCACTCATGAATAAGGAGTAGCCCTTTAAAAAGCCTAAAACTGAAAAAACACCTCTGAACAGCAGGGTAGCTCGAAGATGATAGAAGAAGGAGTTCTGTCACACAGGTTAATGGCTCTTCCTGCTTCTCATTCTCAAGCCAGACCTTTACAGCTGTGGTTGTTCCCCCTCAGCCAGCATTAATGACTCAGTTCTGCCTCAAACCTCAGGTTCAGTATAGGCGTCTATGGGTTTTCCCTTATCTTCCCTGGTGGAATTCAGGATGATTTGCAGGACAGCCAACATGCAGGGCTGTAACTGGTACTACAGAAGCTCAGGCATGTGCACCCAACTTCTGACTCTGTGACTGTGGGTGCATCTGTCTAACAGGCTGCTGGTGTCCGAACAAAACTATCTCCTGCTGCTGTACTAGACTGGGTGAGGCCTCACCTCTCAGCTTTTAGTTTTTACAGATGAACTCTGAAGCCACATCATGATTTGGTCAGGCAGAAATGATGGGAGGTCGTCTCAGCCAAAGTATCTCCAGCAGACATGAAGAAATGTTAATATTTCTGCGTAAGTCGCGGGTGAAACTTAATCTAAAGCTCAGCGTGCATCTCCAAGCATTTATCTTTGAGGAAGGTGAGCTTAAGCTGGAACCACAGCTAGAAGGATGATTGGGGAATGGCGGGTCTGTCATTTGAAAGGAGATTAGAAGAGCCTTGGATGTCCTTGTTAGCAATGTGTAGTCTAGAAAGTGATATGACAATTCCCTGTAGTCACACAGGTAATGAATCCCAGAGAGAAGAGAAGTAGCTATTCAAGCTAAATGACAATAAATATGGATATAAACTGGGCCTGTTTAGGCAATAGTTTCCCAGAACACTTTTGGATGCATGAAAGATGCAGCATTGAAAGCAAGATCTTAAATTTGGTAATAATCTGTTTTGTGCATGCCTTTAAAACCTGGGCTGTTTGGAAAATATTTCCAAAAAGGTACCTCAGTGACCTTAGTTGCGACCAATAGGCTGTGATTGACTAAGTTTTTTTCATCAACATTTCTCTATCTAAAAGATTATCATCATTATCAATGTTGATTTTTCATCAACATTTCTCTATCTAAAAGCTAATCTAAAAGATTAGCTTTTTTTAAGAAAATACACACACACACACACACATATAAATATAAGTTGGTCAAAAAGCAATGTCCTGTACCTGAAATCCATTCTCTATTTTGTATATTCTTTAGATAGCAATTTGAAAAAGACCAACTGACAGAAAAATTTTTTAAAAACCCTGAATTTTTCACAGAAAAAAATCAGTATCTGTTCTTTTGATCAGTGAAAATTTTGGGTATGTTTTGTCTGTGAGAGGAATTTCTGATTTGCTCTTCACAATTCTTAGTTTATTTTAATTCCAGCTGCAAAACTATTTCTCTTTCTATAGTTCCTCTTTCTTTTCCAAGTTAGACCTTTAATGCTTACAGTTTTCCTATGATTTATTTAGTGGCATTCACTTTATTTTCAACACATTCTGTAAGAAGGAGATTTAGTAAAAGAAACATGAGCAAAAAGCCCTTTTCTCTTTTCCTCATTTTCATACCAACGTGACTTACTTAAAAACATCCTGTCGATCATCCAGTCGCCCAGTCAACTTTCAGCACGCTAGTTTGCTTGTATGGCCAGTCTATAAATCCTTGTGGGGCAGGACCATCTCCCCCGCTGCAGCAGAGCACTGCAGGTATTCAACAAGTAATTAATAATAGCTCCTGCTATCAGTGTTGCCAGGAGAGCGGGGAGAAGAGAGGAGAGGAGCGGCAGACGTTGAGTATAACTCCAAATAATTGTTGGAAACGAAAGAATCCAAGGGCTGCCAAAGTAGCTGAAAATTTACTTCCTAAGAGCACTTTGCCTTAAAACAGCTTTATTTCCCCCTGTGAACTGAACCTGGCGGCAGCATTAGGTGGAAGAGATGCGTATCGCAGCTTCCGAAGGGAGCACAGATCCATCAGCATGATCACAGAGCTGCCAAGGGAAGGAGGGAGGAGCGCCCGGTTCGCCAGGGTCTGGGGAATGGAATGACATGGGGGTCTCTAGCTAAAATACCGATGCAGGTCTTCCCGAGATATACCGCTTTCTAAACAAGACAAGAGTCACCTAGAGGTTTAGTTAAGTTGCCCTGAGAGAGATTGATGGGCCATCCGTTCAGCACAGGGGACCAGCGCTGAATAATTCACAGATCGTTATCATTTCAGTAGCCCATTATGTACCCTTTACACCAAATCCTTTCTAAACACCGGACAGAGATAATCCATGCGCTAAGGGCCACTCACACAAGGTAAACAGACATTCCTGCCTTGCCAGTAAGAGGCAGGTTTGACACCATTTATCTACAGCAGCCTGCTCTGCTCTAAGTGGGATGGCAGGAAAGGGGCTTGACAGGCTTGACATCTGCATGGGAGAGGGCCTGAGGTGATGTCAGGGCAGCTGTCCCACCTGGCGGCTGTAGGTGAAGACATGAAGACCATTACAGGAGAAAATGAGAAAAGGGCTGACTAAATCGGCAGAGGACAATTTACACCCTGATTATCAAAGGGGGCTCGCAGATGCAAGGAAGTTAGGGAGAACCTTGAAGACTGGTGAAAGTCCAACGGAGGAATTCAAAGAGAGTCAAAAGGGAGAGCTGGGCAGGTAGGGCTGCGTTCTGTGTGGACAAACAAAAGGCCAGTGGGTTTATTCTAGACATTCAGGAGATGGTCACTGACAAGATCCGGGTGGAATCTTACATGTATCTGCAGCTTGGCTCTGGAGAAAGGGGAATGAAGAAAGTGGAGTTCAAGGTGGCTGCAGATGTGAGCTGAGGGACAAAATGAGAAAGTGCAACCTTCCATATCCTCCAGCTTTTCCTTAAAGTGGCCTCTGTGGTATGAAAATAGGTTGGGATTCCTGGAGGCAAAATGAGGACATGATTTTTGCTATTAGCAGAAAACTGAATTTCTAAGGGTGTTAATGCTGTTTCAAGGAAGAGACTTCCTGAGAAACCAGTAGGCAAGAGTGTTCCTGTTTGGGAATAACTCTGGTCAGGAATAAAACAGTTAGCTCTTAGGGAGAGAGGTGGTTCTTTCAGGGAAAACTGTGGCTTTGAAGAAACATTTTCTTTAAGTCAAAAATCTGTACTTATTACTGGCTGTGTACAGTCTTTCCTTTTCTCCTTAGTCTTCTCCAAGTATTTGCATCACTGTCCTGCAACTGAGAATTCCACAAGTTGCTGAGAGAAAAGCCGTAAAGTGATATTCTTACTCATTTATAAGCTAATGCCTTTTTAAATTCCATTAGGTGCCCTCTTGTTTTATGAAGGGCATCTGATTTCTCCTTCACACCATTCATTATTTTATATACCTCAATTCCATCATCTTTTACTGTTTTCCTTTCTAAATGAAATAGTTGTGGTTTTAATCTTTTTGTTTAGAAATACCCCCACATGTCTCTAATCTTTTTTGTTGCCTTTGGCTATCTAGTGCAGCTATCTATCACTCCCATCTTGCTTCTCACTGGATCTTTTAAAGCTGGTTCCAAAGTCATCAGCGTGAAAGAGACTGAAGGATGGTCTTGTGGTTAAAGTATATCATCAAGACTCCAAAGTTCTTCTTCCAGATCTCCTGCCCTATGACCTTGGGCTAATCACTTGGCTGCAGAGTTTCACAATTTCCCTTTTAGTTCCAGAAAATATAACGGGGAAATCTAAAGCAAAATATGTTAAGTGTTTCTCCATGTCTGGATGGAAATTATTCTAGATGCATAGCCATATTAAATGTAGTAGTTTTGATTGTTTTTCCGCAAGGCAGCTGCATGTGTGTTGAAATTTGTAACTTCTCCCTAACTCTTTGATTGTATGGTGCTTGACTGTTTCCTATTTGTTACACTTCTCTGATATTAGGTTCCAAACATATTCAATTAAGTAATTTCTTTTTGTTATTTTATGGTGAACTTCATATGGAAAGTATGAGTTACTAACAATTTGGGCCAAACAGACATATGACTTTCCTGTATCCTTGGGGACTTGGAAAGTCAGCTCAGTCCTGATGAAAGTGAAAAACAGGATCCAATTCTGACTTTTTACATGTAGGACACAGCCCATTCCTGGGAGACGCTGGGTACCCCTTACCCCCACTCATACTTGCCACATGTGGGATCAAGACTAAGGTATTACTGGCTTGCCTCCAGTCTACACAAACGAATTATGCACAACCTGTCAAGGCTCTTACAAGGAGCATAAGACTCTCCCATCTGGTTTCCTCCTCCGACGTTTTCAGTGAGGCCTGGCTGTTATGTATTTCTGGCACCTCTATCACTCTCCAAAAGCCCACGTCAGGTCTGAGGCACCTTTCTGCCTGGATGTGTCATTTGGTGCCCCATTTCTGGCACACAGGAGGCAGGAGCACTCTGGCTGGGTGGACACGGCTGTCACACTCCAAGGAGCCTCCCAAGCACACACCTTCCCAAGTGTCATCGCTTGCTGCAAAAAGGTCATGTGTCAAGCAGTGGGAGAGGAGATCTATGAAGTGTCTGAACTATAAAACCTTCCTTTTCAAAACTTCTTGTGCACAAAAGATGCTGGAAACATACACTTTGATGGGATGCTACTCCAACAGAATAGCAAAAGCAAGCTGCTTAGATAGTTGTAGCATAAAGCTGAGGAAAACTACATTCTTCTTTAAACTGCAATATTTTTTTGTCTGCTTGTTATCCCCCTAGCCCTGTAGCTCCTTTTTTTTTCATTGATGTCCCTCTTTCCGTTTGTAAGCAGATAGTCAGCTCCTGCTTTCATGAATCCCCTAAATGGCACTGTCTGCTCCTTCTGCTGGAGCTCAAGCCTCTGTACATATTCCCGTGCAAGCCCCAGGAAATTTGGTGCTCTTCTGGTCTCTCTGAAAAGGGACCAGTCCTGGAAGACTCTCCTGATAACCCCAGTCAGGTCAGTAGGCTTGTTTGTGTGATTAAGGATAACACATAAGGATGCTCAGGGGTGTTGAGACATCAAGAATCTTTGCAGCTTTAAAAAAGAAAAAGGGTGGTTTGGATTTTGGTGGGGTTTGGAGTGCTTTGTTTCCCTTATGCCTTATAGCTGGCATTTTGTCGTAGCCTTCTGCTCACTAGCATTCCCATGATGCATGAACATGCTCAAAAAAAAAATTCCTGTGAGAAATCAGTGGGCTTCATTAAATTTTCAAAGTTTAGAGCTGTGATCCTCTTTGCCCCTCTCCATGGGCGGCTGGCCCTGCCAGATTCTGATTGCTTATGTGAACATTTGATAAATCTCACTGTGGACTACATTTGCTCTTTCACCCAAGCAGTCATCACACACATTTTCCTAACGCTTTAAAATTATGCCTGCCAAACATTTTCTGATGTAAAGTTAAAAGCCATCTATTACTGAAGTGATTTTTCAGCCCTTGTGGGCATGTTTTTCTTTCTTTTTTTTTTCCCCTTGTGTAGTTCAGATAGTTTCAAGCTCTTTTAAACAGGCTGCCAAGGGTCAGTTTCAAAAAAAAATTTTTCTTCTTTCATTTTCTCCTAAAAAATATGGTGGTGCTATTATTTTCTTTTATGCAACTCCTTTCAAAGCTGAATTCAAGTGAATGTAATGTTGTCTTACTGCCACGGCCATAGAGAACTTAATATAAAGCTGGAGAATGCTGCTTCTTCTCTGTAAAGGTGTCAGTCCTGCACTTACATCAGGAAGGAGACTTTTCCCATTGACTTCAGTTATCCACATCCAAACAGGCCCCACCCCACCGTGCTGAAGTCGATGATGCTCTTGCTGAAGTGGCCTCCACCATGTGCAGTGGCACTTACGCCCTGCTGTGCTCCTGAGATGCCCAGACTGGGGATGTGGCTTGATGGGTGCACAGCTCCCACCTGGCTGCCATGCTGACTCGCAGGGAAGGGAACTGGGATGGGACTGGATCAGGCATCCACATTTGAAACCCTCCCAGGTTCCCTACTCTAAGCTGGACCTGTGTGGATTTGGTTGTATCTTTGCAGTCCAGTGATCTGGTGTCATTCGTAGCCAGGCTCTATATGCAATCCATTTGTTCATATTCAGGGCTTTGCCTGACGCTTCCCTTATTTTTACTTCCTGTTCAGATCATATTCCTCCTGTCAGTGTGTGAGCAGAAGGCAAGATGTCACTTCTTTCCTCCCTGATCCTCTCTTTCCTCCCCTTCTCAGTGCTCTGGGCATTTTCCTTTAAATGCCTCTATTTTTCCTCTGGGTTCCAGAGCTCTGCATGGTTTTTGAAACTGATTAAAGCAGTTTGTCCTACCATGGCAGAGAGATGCTAAAACAAAGCATGTGTGTCTCTTGGTCTTAAACCAGGATTTTTCTTACTCCTTTGCCCGGTTTCTTGTTTAGCAAACATGGTTAAACAGGATCGTGGTGTAAAAAAACAAAGCAGCTCTTATCTTTCTAGAGAGCACTGGCCTGATAACACACCCAGCTTTTTTCCAAAACCCTGCTAGTGGCATTGAACTTACTGAAGCCTGCTCCAGCATCAAATGGTCTGAGCAATCTGAATTTATCATTTCCCTTCAAAGCGCCTTGGCAGGACCTTTATTTGAAATTGCATTTGCTGCTTGTTTGTGTCACAGCTGCACTTCATGCAGCTTCTAGAAGTGCAGAGACTTGGGTCTGTGCCAGTCCTAAGTGAGGAAGCTAATACACAAATACCCGCCCACCATGGTGAAACACAGGGAATACAGAACGTCATATAAAGCCTCCCAGGGTGCAGATAGAAGCCTAATAACAATATAACACTTGAACTGCACTGAAATTAAAATATAATCCTTTAAATTTCTTGCATTTGGAGGGAGGAGAGGGTTGGAAAGAAGTGCACAGAATGAGTCAGAAGTGAAGGCATTGCAATCTTTACCCTCAACATGGAACTACTTAAGCATGCCATAATTGCATCACAGAAGGTATGCATACCCCGAAACCAAAAGGGAAGCAGGAAGGCAAGAAAAAACAAACACAGTGTGATGAACCAAACAGGTAACCTTCAGGAAAAGGAAATCTAGCCCTGGCTAACCCAAAAGACAGGAACGTAAACTGGCAAGGGAAAATGAAAGATGGGAAACGGGAGGGCTGAGAGTATATTTCAAATGCAAAGAGACATATTTTTACAAACAAATGAGAAAGAAACTTAAATATCTGAAAGAGAATTAGTGAATTTGCTGGATCAAAGGGGCAGTTTAAAACGACAAGATACAATTATAGGGACTGCATTATATCCTCCCATCAGTCTTTACCAATTGAAAATACAGTCACTCTCTACATCTTCTGTTTAATTACTGTAGATGGGTGCCTGTCAAACACCGAGGTATCAGAAGAGAAACTGCAGGATTGACATGCTAAGGTAACAAACCTCCCAGAGCAGATGGCATCAATCAAGACTGATAGCTGTTAACAAAGCCATGCAGTTTCCCTTAAAAATAGGCTATTCTGCTATACCAAAGCAATGGAACATTCTATGTATTTTACTTTAAAATCAAGGTCATCTCAGCCAAATGGAAAAGAAAGAAATGTTGAAATATAAGTTAGCAAATTACAAAATCTGCTTAATGCTAAGCACGGCTGATCCAGTAACAGTAAAACATACCTTTTATAACTTCCTAAAAAAATCTTGAAGATCTCAATGAAGCAGTGGATTATGCAGAACCATTTAATATAAATTTTTAAGGAAATTTCAGAAAGTCTTTGATAATTTATCTCAGAAGATGTTGTTAAGAAAACCTAGTAATCATGAAGTGAGATGCAAAATTCTGCCCCAGATATGTTTTACAAAAGAAAGCAAGTGTTGCAGGAATGAAGAGTGAAAGGTTGGCAAGGAAGGCAGTAGAATCCTTTGATGAATTATCAGAACAATAAGTTGGGACATATAAATGTAACAACATTGGGAAAATTATCTGGCCCCTTGGTCACCCAGGACGAGACGACTCTGAAAAACTTGGAGACCCAAATAAACTGACATGAAGAGGAAGATGACATTAATTTTATTGCTTTGCCAACACAGAAAGTGCCAAGTATGAGAGGAAATATTTTGTGTTCTCTGAAAACACTCTCAGGTTATGAAAAACCTCTTAAAGCCTCTGATTTTCTTTGTCATGTAAGAGCAGAGCAGCAGTGGAAGGGGCAGACTGTGGTGCTCAGTCGCCTGAGGGCAGAGCTGCAGAGGCTCCAGGCAGACCAGAACCTGGAGGGCAGTGAGAGGGGGCTCCCCTAACTCAGCCAGGCCCCTCACCCTCTGCTGGGGTACTGCCAGTTCACCCGAGTGAACTGGTCTGGTCACCCTGTTGAGCAAGAGTTAAACGCAGTACGGACCCAAAATGCACCAAAAGAGCTGGCTTGTTAAAGAGAGGAGACTGAGCATATAGTAAATTATATAATGAATACAGTTGGGAAAATAAATGATGTCTTTCATTTTACTCTTCCACAATATTAGGAATTTTTTTCTTTAACAGTGTTAGTTTGTAACAAAGGAACCAGTGTTATTCCTGGAAGACTCAGCTTTTCAAAATTCTTGCCTAGAACTGGCTGCAGCATCACTCCTGACTACTTCCATGTTTATTTCCCTGCCTTTGCATACTGAACCAGCCAGGGCAATGATCTCACAAAGATCAGAAATGCAAAAGGAAACATAAAGCCAGAAAGTCTAAAGCTGATAAGAGGAGTTATATTTTGATACTAAATGGAAACTCCCTGATACAGGATGAACTAGGGACCTTTAATGGTCCCTTCCAACCCAAACTATTCTATGATTTGAAGATTCTATAACTGACGGCAAATATCACTCAGCTCAGCATGGGCTGGCACAGTGAGGTTTGCCTAGGGTTGGTCCTTGGGAGAGAGTCAGAAGAGAATACTGTACAAAAATGGGAATTAGTGCCTTACAATGAAGCTGTGACTGGACCCTTCATATTTTTTTTTTTAATAAAAATTACTAAATTTTGTAATCCAAAGGTTCCTTTCACTGCTCTTGTGCATTTTCCTTCCCTTTCTCCTGCAGTGATCATGTTCTGCTGCAGAAAGTGTTCCGTTTGTTATGAGTTATTTGACATTTTGTTAGTCCTGGAGTGGGCAAGAAAGAAATGGAGAGATGCTTGAATAAAGAGAAATCCTAGTTTATAGAAATGAATAGGAATGATTAAAGCAGTGAATAAGTTCCTTTCATCTCACACCAAATACAGCATTTGTGGGATGTCAGGATTATGAATTTCTTGTGAATGACTGGAGTTCAAAATATTCCTATCTGTAATTTTGCAGCTAGTGGCACTTCAGGGTCCAGGAGTCACCAGAGGAAATTACAGAGAGGGAAATAATTTAGAGAAGAAACTTGAAGTTTATATGACACAAATCACAGTAGAGAAACGGAAGATGATTTTTGTTCCAACATACAGTACATGCTTTAGTCTGCAAGCTAAGAAATAATCATATGAAACCTCTCTGCCTAACCTGATCTACAAATAAAATCCATTTAATTCCTCCACCTGTCCCTGGCAGTAAAGAGTAACAATACAGGTAAAATGGTAGATATCTTCAGGGTGATTTTACCAACACTGAATTTTTTTGTTACTTATCTAAAACTAAGCAAAAACAAAAACAAAACAAGCAAACAAACAAACAGAAAAGGAGTTTGCATTTTATTCTTCTTAATCAGTGTCCCCAGTGGATGCTTCTGATCTTCTCTAACAGAGTATTTGTGAAAAAACTGCATTTGAAAGCCCAGGATTTGACTTTTTTTTTTTATAACAGGACTGATAATCTTAGGTGCAAAATTCCTAAGCTCTGAGAGTGTGGAGATGCCAGGCTTGACAGAGGCCACCAGAAAATGCAAAGCATTCTGTATCCAGTGAGCTTCCCACAAACTCCTTTACAGAGACTCCTAGGCTGACACCTCTTGCTGTGTGTGCACCAGAAGGGGAAGGAGGAAGGAGAAAAGCCACATCACACAGTTTTCCGTTCACAAGGGCAGGCTGTGTAATCTCCATAGCTCGCTGCACATCTTTAAATATATTCTGGGTATTAATGAATTTGGCATTCATGTCTGCCAGTCACAAAATAGCAATGTGCAAGCTGCTCCAAGCATCCCTGCCTGTGCCAGGGTTTCATGGAGGTGGTCAGAACCTCACAGGATTAGACGCACTGGACAAAAATGACTATATTTAGCTGTGCATAGGGAGTTTCCTTGTCTCCTTGATTATCTAGTACATTTGCAAATAGATGTTCTGCTGAAGGCATTATTAAGTACTGTCAATAACTTCATCAATCCATAAACTTATCACAGGGCAGGGTAAAAGTGATTGCAAAGTAGAAAGCACAACTACATCCCAGTAGACCAGCAAACAGCAGGAGTCACTGTCCTAAGGCAAAGAAATGAATACCAAGGTCTGTCCAGAAGTTTAAAACAGAGCGGGTAGAACATTCCGTGGTCACTCACAGGGAAGGAAATGGTTGCTTGGTGCACCATGCATTTGAGAATGGTGAGAAGGTTATGAGCAGGCAGTTGAACAGGGAGAAGCACTTTTCTACTCTGTTATGAGTGAAATGAGAGAAACAAGTTCCCAAAAGACACAGAGAGTTAGTCATAGAAGTTATGGACTTGTTTCCACTGTGTTCAGATCCTCTCTTTTGCTATGAGCAGATGACAGCAAAGGTTAATTTAAAATGATGATTATTTGAATAGAATAACCACAAATTACTATAATGTTAGTAATGATAATGGCCATGTCTCATTGCATTTTTCTATCAGCAGATTTCAAAGCCTGTAAAAAGAGTGGTGTTTTACTTTGGATGCATTTTCCAGAGAGGGAAACTGCTGCACAAAAGATGGAGTGACCTATCCAAATTCAGCCAGGAGGCAATTGGCTGAGTCAGGAATAGAAACCAGAGTGCCAGCCCAGTGAGGAAGGGATCCTAAAACAAATGGAACCAAGCAGAAATGGGAACAGTGTCCCCACATTTCAGCAGTGAGAAGTGCCAGCTGCTTTATTCACCATTTCTTTAGAATATTAGCACACATTTTTTTTTTTTAGAGATGAGTATGTAATTAATTACTGAACTGGCTCTGCCATTCCTCTACAGGATGAAAACAAACACTTAAACAAGTCTCTCCTGCCAACCCCACCCAACACCTACTCAGTTACAACAGATGGATGAGTGCCACAGACCAGATGTCAAAATGATACCAAATTTGACACTGCACAAGAAACTGTAGCATGCTGCAGAAAAGAACCACTCCCACGGTAATATTATTTAAATGCCAGGTTGCACTGATCCCTGTTAGAAGCGATGTGCACAGAACCCAGACAGCAAAGGCTGCAGTTGCTGCCACAGCCTCCTGAAATCTTCCCATCTCTTTTAATAGTCTTGCCTAAATTTTGTGGTCTTCTAAAGGTGGGAAGGTTTGCTGGAAAAGGATATAGAAATACCTGGCTGGAGTCCAAGAGGGATGAGATGAGTGTCTCCTCTCCTTGGAACAGCTTTGATTACACCTGCTTTTGTAATGCCTAGTAAATAGGGCTGCTTGGGATGCTCCGTGTTGCCCTTGGACATCAGCCTGGAAGGACAGGTGATCTCTCTTCTGATGTAGAAGAGTTCATCTGAACTTCAGATATGCCTTTGCAAGCCTAGTTTGACTTCTCCCAGAGCAACAGCCCTTGAAAACAGAAACTTGTCCAGTGGGACTGGCACACTCATCCCAGAGTCCTGCCACAGCCTCAGCAGTTCAGACAGGAAATATGAACAAAACAGTTGTCTGACAAGAAAAGGTCTGTCAAAACTGAAGTTTTTCACTGGAACTTTTCAGTTTTGATTAAATCATGAAGGGCAAAGCCTTCTTGGTTAAACTGAGTGGACAAATGACCTACAAATACCAAAAGTCTGCTGATTTGAACAACTACGTAGGAGACCCTAAACATCTGGAACATGTATGAGAGAGAGGATCACCCTTCAGACCTGAGAATGGTTTTCCTTTTGTCCTAATGGGGATTTGAAACCTCAAAACTACCGTTTCCCAGATACATACTTGTTACTGTCACACTGTCCCTATGCTGGATATAACATACAAGGATACAGGAAGGAGAGTCCTGGAAGATTATGGATGACATTGTCTTACTAATTTTAATTTTGAACCTCTGACTGTCTGTCTTTTTCAGAGTATTTAGCATTTTGCAGCATTCTGCCCCAGTTGCATGTAATGAGCACTTAGCTCTTTCACAAATGAGATCTCAAGTCATTACAGTCAGACACCTGCAGCAAAAAAAAAAAAAAAAANTAAAAAAAAAAAAAAAAAAGAGGGTTTTGGTGCCCACTTTGTCTGGTTTAAGTGACTAGTCCAGTACCCTAACACAGAAACTTTGCAACAGAGCCAGGGATATAATCAAAGGATGTATCTTCAGCTCCAGGCGAATCTGAGACAAACTGTCGGACTACAGATGCCTATTCAATGAGTCGCATCCATCCTGGGCACTGAATGAGGCAAAGGCCCTGTAGAAAAAGGAGGATGTGATTAGATCATTAAGTGCAAAAGAAAATGTGGCAGTAGGAGAAGCAACATAGCTATGCTGGCTTTAAGCTAATTAGTGGGGAAACAGTTTTATTGTAGCTGTGGCTGTATGGAAGATTCTAGTGTTGGGTAACTTGTATTAATGTCACAGCTCTAGTTTGCTGAGCAAACTTACCATATTCTCTTTGGTGCCCACAAACTCTCAGTAGCATAAGGGAGTCAGGATCCCTCTTCAGATCAAAGCTTAATCATGTTTCTGCTGCCTTATCACGTTCTCTTTATTTTCAGCACATGCGTGGGATCACACAAGGCAGGCATGGCCTGAAATACCGAGGCACTACATGTAAAATGATGGCTGGTTCTTGGCAGCAGAGTCAGGAATTCAACACGTTTTTAATATTCTGTAAGATCTTTGCTTTCCAACACTATGCAATCTTAAAGAACATAATCTATTCCAAAATCCCTACAGTGTATCTGTGTATCCCTGAAGTTTTGAGAAGCCCTGATACTATGTCCATATGGCACAAGGAGTTAATCCATGTTAATCATTGACTGACTCCAGAACAATAACATCTGAATGCAAGTTCTTTGTGGATATTGTACCTCATTACTATGTTCCTATTGGAGCAGTGACCTCACCATTTTGGCTTGTATCACATCAACACCATCTAACACTGTAGCAATGGAGGTACCGGGGGTTATATACATGGTTATTGAATTCTGTGTGCTTTAGTAGAGACTTTTTATGTCACACAATTTTGCAAGGCAAAATTTTGCAGCTCTGGTTCCCAAGATGGAAGGCAGTTTCTGTGATCTAACCAAGATCAAAGAGGTGATGCCACTTGTATCTTCACATCAGTGCAACTGTGCTAACAGTGGTGAGACTCTATCAGTACAATTGTTGGTCAAAATAAAATGAAAACTTCCCCACTAATCAGTCACATTAGTAAAACTGTCAACAGATAAGTCCTGATACAGCAAAGGAAGCCTAGTAACAGAGGACAGGAGGGGACATGGGAGAGCTTTTAGAGTTCTGTAGTTGACTATTTTGTATTAGTTGATTAGCAGATCACTGAAACTTCTTGTAATAAATATTTTCTTTGTGACAATTATGCTTGATAAAGTGTTGGAGAGACCAAGGAATAGTAAAGAAGAGCACCAAGTAACGCATATCAATTCTCCAGGTCATGATGATGCAAGTTGAAAGAGGGGCCATGGAAGAAGGGATGGTCTGAAAATAAAAAGGAGGAAGAAAAGACAATGGAAATGTGAGGCATAAGAGAGCAATTGAGGGAGTTACTTGACAGCTGAAAAGTGCCAAATATGAGTCTCTGGACTGCTCTGAGTTCCCAGTGAAGCCCCCGGGTAAGGGTGCAAATCAGAGTTTGAAATGTGTTCCATCAATGCACTTTCCACCCCATAGTCTGGCCCCAGAGCCAGTTATTTACCCCTGATCATCCAACAGCCCTTCAGGAGCCCTGGCTAAAGGCAAAGGGAAGGAGCATCTGAGGCCATGGTTTCTGTGGCTCAGAAGACTGATTTCCCTTCATTTAAGGATTAATGTTTTTCACAGTTCTAAGGATGACTGCTCAAATGTTCTTAATCGTGTGTGTGCTTGCCTGATGGGAAATGTGCGAGAGCATTTGGGGACTGTGGCATTGGTACATGGCAAATGGCAATTAACAGAACAAACTCTGCCTCTGGCAAATTAACCTTGCCCAAAATTCTAGAGGGGCTTTTGTGGTGGTGGTGGTGGTGATGGTGATAGTGGGTTTATTTTGAAACCCACTATCACTATCACCATCACTTTATTTGATGAAATAAAGGAAATTGAGGTTATAATTTCAAAAGTTTTGTGAGGATGGAGTCCTTCGTCCCTGATGCGTGCACTTATTTTTCAGTCCTGCTTTCTCACTTCTGTTTGCCTAGGCATTGGCCTGCATCCTTTCATGTGTATTGCCTCTGATGTCTGACTCATTATGGCAACAGAAATGTTGATGCCAGACCCAGAAGCAGTACTTAAAAACCTGCTATTCTCTCTCCTTCAAGCTCAAAGCTAACCCAGTTTGTGGCAAATGAATGAAATGCAATCATTTGGCACCTTGTCCATGCATCAGTTTGGAAACATAGGACTTTTCTCCTCTGCTTTTCTGTGTCTTTTTGTATTTGACCAGGCTGCCATAAAGACCAGTAACTATAGGGTGTGGAGTTTAATGATTGGGAAAGAAATAACTAGTTTATTGCATTCTCTCTTGCATTGCCAAGCCTCTCCTTTCACCTCCTAGTATGTTTCCCATTGTCTCACATCCAGGATTAAAGAGATTCCTGGATTTCAAAGGGAAAAACAATCGTCCTTATCCTTTATGTTTGGGATGGAGGATACCTAGCCTTTATGTTTGGGGTGGAGGATAAATGGATAAGGCAGTAAGAGAAGGGAAGGGTAGAACAGGACTTGAAAATTATTGCAGCTGAAAACTCAAACCAAGAAGTTAAGTGACTACTCCCAAATACGTTGTTTAAAAAGTAATCCAGGCTTCTTCCCTTTCTTCATGCTTTGTTTTGGAACATCATGTGGTCATGAGTACTAGAGATTGGCAAGAGCTGGGCACTGTTTTACCCAAACACCAGCAAGGACATGTGGCTGAAAGCACAGAGATTCCCCCCACACATGGCTAGGGACAACAGTCCTGGCAGGACTGCAGGACTTGGTGCCACCTTGAGTAGACAATCACAACTGTTGGGCACCATGTGCCAATGTGAGAAGCTGGAACCTCCTGAGGAGGCAGGCAGGGTGATAGACAAATGGAGAAACTTGGAGAAAGAGAGGAAGGATCATCCTGTCTTTCCCACAGATATTACTGCTGTTTGTTCAGCTGTTTGTGTGGCCCCATAGGAACAAAAGGGCAGCCAGGGATTCTCGCAGAGAAGTGTGGGAAGTCATCTATCCTGAGATATAATCACAGCTCAGAGGAAGGGATTTCTCTTTTCTCCTGCTTTGAAGCTGACAGCCATGCAGTGGGGTTTTTTTTCTCCTTGTTTCCTCCTGGTTTCCACAGGATTGCAAAGGAGAAGAGATAAAGCAGAAGGAGGAGGTTGTAGAAGACATGTTCAGTGTAGCTTTGCATATCAGTTCAGTGTATTTTCTGCACCACTTTTCCCTGTCTCTCATCTTCCCAAATCTCTCCTAACAGAAACCTAGGAAACAGTTAAGGCAGATGGGTGTGTAATTCTGCTCTTTTCCAAAGGAAGAACTGGTGGTGAAGGAGAGGGGCATGGGACAAAGTATGACGTGATTTGGGGAGAGTGGAGGATGGATGAGGAGGGGAAGCACTGTCCAAGCTGGGACTGATGTGCAGCATTTCATTTACCTGGTTGTGATACACAAGGAAGAGGGGAAAAGCTGGGGAGTTTATCTTAGAAGAATAAGAGCAGAAAGAAAAGTCCCAGCCCAGGACAATTATCAGCCAGATTTACCAGCTCAAGACTGGACTGTTGACAGTGGCATCAAAATTAAATTTCTGGTTTCTTTCAACCAGAGTGAACAAAGAGAAACTACTGTATTTTGTACCCCTTTGAGAGCTGTGAAAATGGCAAATGAGAGAACCCTTGGTGTGCCTTAAAACCCAACTTTTCATTCACTTTCAGCCATGTTTGGGGTGAAATGATCCTATCTGCTGAAGGTAACTGCAAGATGTGTGCTGCTTGGCACCACTGTTTGAGTCCAGGAGAAATCCTCTCTTGCCTCTGCGGGCACAGCAAATTTACTTAGGCTTTGCCTGTGACTGCAGGAGTTTATCTTGAGAGAAGGTTGCTGGAGAAGGTTTTGAACAGAGCTGACCTGAGGCTCTAGCAACACAGCAGCTGAGGGCAGCAGATTGCCTTGAGGAACAAATCAACTCTAGTCCCAAGTCTACGTCATCTGTGCCAGAGCCCTAGAAAATGAGCCTTGCTCCTGCTGCTGCCTTCACCAAGGCAGAGTCACTGCTGGGAGGGAAAAGAGGCAAATCCCACCTCTTGTCAGCTGTGGGATGAAGGAAGTCTGGTTGTACAGCATCCTTTTATGTTTCTGTTACATCTGTCTTCTATCTTTTCTGTGTCAAATGTGCTCTTGCCCTCAGCCCTGTCCACTGCTGCCCTTCACTAGGACAGCAGAGTTCAAATTTAGTTGTGCTGCTGAGAATAACTCACCTGTTTTGGATGTAGAGCTCATGAATATGCCTGCATGTGCCAAAGGAACATAAATGGATTGGGGCTACAGGAATGCTCCCACAGTGACTCTTTCTATCCACTGGATCTGCTGATGGGAAGAACTGCAGGCAACCAGACCACATCTTCCTCTGTTAAATGCTCCTCTCAGCAAAATTTAGGAGAATTGTAGATAGTTTGACAATAGGATGGCTTTACGGCTCTGAAGATTTGGCTAATTGCCAACAAACTTGGAGGGTGCACAGGGATTGTTAGGGGAAAGCATAACCTGAGTGGGAGTAATTTCAGAACTATTTCATGTTCTTTTGTAGTACAGCTCCAGCCCCTCCCTCTTCCTGTTTTTCGCTGCTGTTCCATCTTATGTGGCTTGGTTAACCCAGCCCAGCCCTGATATCCTGGTATCAAATCTTCTCTGATACAGCAGTGGCAGTGGTTCAAAAGGAGCAGGACAGGATGCTGATGGAGGAAAAAGCCATCTGTTTGGTCTGGATTTCTGTGGGTTTTGGTTGTTTTTTTTTTTTTTTTTTGGCAGGGGATGGTCTTTACTCAAGAGGAATGTCCATGGTGAGATTTTACTGTGTTATGACTTTGCAAGTTGTCATGGGCCAGACTGGTCGTCATGAGTCCAATAAGAGTTCCCCTCAACACTGCTAATTTTGCTAATGTGGTGGTAGATTTTCTAGACCTCCTACTCTCTCCTAGAAAATCTTCATGACCCTGAGCTCTGTATCAACATTAAGGTCTCACATATATCATTAGGGCACAGCAGCAGTCTTGGCATCCTTGCAGTTTACTGAGAATGTCCTTTAAAAATGTAACAGTGAGTTGAATGATGGTTGATTTCACAGAGCAAGGGGGCTTTCTATTTCTTCCATGAGGAAACTAAGCCAGATATGTTATTCAGATTATTCTACCGGAAAGTTTTTAGCTCTTGTGCCCAGATTACTAATATTTTCCCCCAAGGTGTATACATTTTGCAGTGAGCACAAACAGAGTGGCATGGATCACCAGGAGCTCTCAGATGACTGCAAACAGCTGAGACTGAATTCTCTTTTCCCCAGTCTATTTGCTAAACCTTATTCCGTTGGCAGATTCAACAGAGTCAACCCGGGCAGTGTGAGCCCGGAACAGAAGGATGTTCTTCATGGCTGGATGCAAAAGAACAGGTGCAACCAGTGCTCTTAGATTCAAGGGTTTCTCTTCTCTTGCTTTTGGGGTGTTTCTTGAAGTACTTTGCAGGATTAGGTAATAGGTGCTTTATAGTGATAGGTAATTTCCACATGATAAATATTTGGTCTTCATTATCCAGCCAAGTGTCTTCAAATTGGTTATGCCAACACAATAAAATCCCTGCCCATTTCTGCGTACCATTCTGTGATTTAGCAACATTTTACACACACTTGAGAGAGACAGTCTTTTAGCACTGTGTAAAACAATTGTGTCATCAAAGACAGAAGTTTTATTAACTGCTTTTGATTTGTTTCCTTATTTACACTAGTTGATTTTCAGCTGAAGTTGTTTATTGCTTTGGTTTATTTTTTTATATTGCAGTTGAAAATTTACTTGAAGTTGTAGAACATTCACATTTTCTGTTTGTTTCATATCCTTTCTGCAAAGCAGAAGAAATTGAGAGGAATGATTTTCTCTCTGAGGTTAAAGTGAAGGGTAAACCTTTCATACAGGCAAGTGATAGCTTGCCTACTGCCTATTAAAATAATAATTTATGCATAGGACTTTGAGAAACTACTACTGTAGGGCCAATATTTACCACCTTTCATTAAAAAAATGTATTATTACTGAGGTACTGTGTGGAGGAGACTTGCCTAGTACAAATACCACAGTGCTTATGTTCAAATTATGCTGGAAAATGTTGCTTTACTTTTCTGAAGTTTCCAAAGGGTGAAAACTTTTCTTATTTCTTAATTTCAAATTTGTTCTATTGACCAGCAGATAAAAAGTAAAAACACCATAAGCTTTCAGGTATTACTCCACTCATTTACCCAAAAATACTGAAAAAGTATTGGAGTTATGTATATTTGTTGTTTTAACGACAGTCACTCAGCTCTAGGGAAAGCTTAAGAGATGGGGCAGTCCTTCAGAGAGCATGAACAAAACCAGAATTCAGCAGCCTGTACCTCAGGTGGGCTTCTGAGCAGCACAGAGAAGGGAGGTAGAGGCATTTCTCCATGGCACAAGGGAGAAGCTTCCTGAAAGTTCAGAGTTTGTGACAGAAAATATAAAGAAAGGAAGGCCTTGCAAAATTCCCCAACGTGGGGGTGGTTTGTAGCTTCTGTGTGTTTCTGGTACTACTGCAGAGAGCTGGAACTCTGCACATGACTTCCTAGAATAGTGCCAGTCTTCTTGGACTTCTTAGAGCTTAAGAACCAGGCAGACAGGTACCCCTGCAATTGTTCTGTTGAGCAGCCAAAAGGCCTCTGGGTTTGTATCCTCCATACAACAGAATTTCAGCAACCCCAGTAATTGAGAATGATTATAAAAGTCCTGAGTGGACAGGCTAGCCCACGAGCATCCCACCATGTGCTTTTGGCATGATATAGCATCAGAATCATTTCCCCATATGATTTTGGATGTGATCAAAGCCGAGAAACAAGGCAGGCAGGTTCCAGCAGATTTCCTGTCTGTGGATGCTAATTAGTTCTGCTGACCTCAGTAGGACATCAGGATTTTTCTAGTTTATTCAGCTGCGTGGTGGTTCTCTCTACCCATCCAATTAGCCCAGGCACTAGTAGCCAAACTGGAATTCAGTAGCCAAAATCCTGTGCCTCCCTATTTGGGATCTGACAAAGTCATTTGAAGCAATAGGTTAACAAAATGAATCTACAACTTCCTTTAAAATACAGTGCCTGCCCCAAAAATCCTTACCAATTGTTCCAGATACTTTGATCTCTTTAGCTTTACAAACAAAACTCCTATAATTCTGCCTCTACACTCTACATATGACTGAAATTCCTAAGTACTTAAACACCACTACTTTCTGATGGAATAAAACTAGTTCTTAGAGAGTATTATGAAACATTTTAGTGTAAGCCAAGCCCATATATCTTGCTGGACAAAAGAAAAGCTTAAAAATTTGGGAACTCCAGTGAAAATAGAAGAACTAAGATGATTAAATGCTCTGTCTGGAGTTGTGCAGAACAATCCAAGGGTAACTGCTGAAAATGCAGTGAAATAGCAGGAGATTTTGGTAAAGTATCCAGAAAGCCGCATCTAGCTAGACTTAAGGGGGAAAAAATTGTGGTACAGAAAATGTAAAGCATAGAAAGACTATTTCCCTTCATTCTTCTACTAGTGTGCCAGAAAGACCGAAGGTCAGCTGTTCAGAAGAACACTGTGTTCACTAACTCTAATTTAATTATCTACATAAGCAGCCATGTTTGCAAATGGCTATGCACCAAGCAGCTCCCATGGAAACTGTATCAGGTGCAAGCCTGTTTAAAAGTACAGCTGGCTTAAATACCTGTACAACAATTTTTGAGTGCAGAGACATTCTGATAATCAGAGCAAAAAAAGTTCTTGGTTCTGAGAACTCAAAGAAATCTGGATGTGAATTTCTTGAAATCGTTCTGTGTGATTCTTTGACTCTTCTAAACATATTGCCAAAGAGGTAACAAAAATGGTTTGTGTAGGATTTGGATGGTGATTTTTTGATAAAGAAATTATCTGAGGCAGAGAAGTCAGTAGTTTAGAGACTTGTCCAGAAAACCAATTCAAGTTATCAGCTCAGTTCTCAGAGGCAATTTTATCTGGGAAATCCCAGGAGTTCCAACTACCAGTAGTCAGAATAAAATCTTAATCATATCTTAAAATTACAGGGATTTCTTCTCCCTAAAATTACAAAACTGTGGCTCACCACCTGATTTCCAAGTATTTACAGAGCAGTAATTCAAGGTTTCAAAGTTGTCTTCCAAAGATTAATTTTAAACCTCTCGGTTCCAGCATATGCAGGAGGAAACTCCAAACCGACCGAGTATCATGAGGCTCTGAGATTTGGCAGCCCTGCTATCAAAATGCTGCTGTCAAGGCCAAATCCATAGGAATGGCCTTGAAATAAAGACCCTATTATCTCTCACCAGCTCTTCAAACTATGCATCCCCCAAGAAACTCTCAATTGGAATAGGATGCTGGGCTGTTTGGAAAGAGATTAAATTGTTCACAGCTGCCTGGGAATTAACAGACTTCCTCCTCTTTACGGTGGAATGCAGTGTATTTCTGAGCCAGGTGGAGGATACCATGTGAGGTTCTTGTAGGACCTGGAGTTGGCACAAAGAACAACGTTTTCAAGTCTGCACAAATATCTGAGTTACCAGGGCTCAATAATAATTTTCTGGCAGATTAGTCCTGCCCTACAGCAGGTTTCTATGATCACTAAAGCCAGAATGAAAGCAATGGGTCTGGATTTCACACTTTATATCCTTCCACACTGAAGCTTTGATTTTAAACACTGCTTTATTTTTTTTTCTTTAACACCGATCAGCAAGAACGAGTGTGACAATTCACAGGTAAACAGCAGAGTCAACTGTAGGGACAGGTTCATAACAGACTAAGTGACACACACATAACTTGGAGGAAATTATTCAGAGTAACTTGATAAACCTTTGCCAAGATTGCTAATGGAGAGATCAAGCACTGCAAATTGCAAATGTGACCTTGTTTTGTCCAAGGCAAAAGAAGAGCTTGTAATTTTTCTCTTGCTTATTTTAACAATGCTCATTTCTACTAAAAGCAGGGTCTTTACTAGCAAATAACTACGTGCTTGCAATTGTATAATTCAGTCCATGAATGTGCAAAGTCTTTGCTCTAGGATTTTTTAAATTATTTTTATTTATTTGATGATACCTTCTGTTCTGTGAAAAGAAACTGAATTTTAGCCTTGATCTTCAAATAAAAAAACTTTAATTCAAGCCCAGCTTAACCTTTAACCAGAAAAACGCAAGGCTATTCAAAGCACAGTATGACCCAGGGATGGAAAAAAAAGCTTTGCACTTAAACATTCTCAACAGTTGCAAAAGTGGTTTGTTGGGGGTTTTTTAATGCCAAACTCTTACAAAATACTGATGCTTACCAACTGCTAGAAGGTATTCTTCATCTGTTTTATTAACTGATGCTGAAAAGCAAGAGAGGTACATCCAAAGCATCCAGTCTTTTTCACTAAACTCTGTAAGTTTCCTTTCTATTTTCTCTGAATCATTTCCATTTTTCTACTTTTCCAGGCTTTACCCTCCATAACTTAAAATGCAGCAAGATGCAGGTGCAAACTGCAAAGAGACCTGAAAGGTCCTTTATGGCCTCTGGCTTTAAACCTCAAATGAAAGTCCTGACAACATCCTGAGGCTTTTCCCGAAGTTTTCACCTAAGACAGATACAGTGGCAACATTTAGTTCATGCAGCAGTTTTGCATAAAGGACTTTCTTTATTTTTTAATATTCTGCCACATGTTGTTCCATTTTTTTTTCTTGGTATGAATTAAATTGCGCTGATAAAGGATGTGATGGGGTCTGGCAGTAAACATTGCTATACTTTTTTTATCCCTGTACTCTTCTTTCATATGACCTGCTAATTTATTCCCTTCTACTCGAATGCTGCTTTACAAATTGGTGTAATTTAAAATTCAACAGCAGCAGAAAGGTGGGTCTGGGTGACAGCCTGAGCAGGGCTCTGACACTGTTTAACAGTATGTTTACACCCTCTGTGGGCTTCCTTTGAACTCACACAATTCTAAAGTTGCTTAAATTGGGTTTGTGTCAACCCAGCTGAGATAACTCAATCGAGAAAAGAAAATCCAAGAGGACAGACCATTGGTACTGGGGTTTTTGCTACATAAATACCTGAAAGGAAATTTCCAAATTCATGATGACACAGACATAATACTGGTGGAAAAGGGGAATAATCAGTTTATTTCAGTCACTAAATCAAAACAAAAGTATATTGACAGTGAATTCATGGTATAAAGAGGCTTTAAAGCCACTAGTCGACAGTCAAAAGAAGATTCCCTTTTCCGTGCTGGGCTGTAGGCCAGCTGTTGTCCTGTCTCTTGAGGACCCCACGCTCTGAGAAAAGCCTGGTGTGAATAGGTTGTGTGGGGTGTAGAGCTTTACCTCTGGCCCTGTGCGGGAATCAGTGCCCAGCACACCTCATGGCAACACAGAAACTTTGGGTCATGTGATGGGGATGGTAAAAGGAGCCGAGATAAAATCCATATGGTACAGAAACAAGTTGGAAAGTGCATGTCTTCAGTCTAATGATATTACGTTCTTGTTTGGATTCAGGTTTTTTTTTTCCTTTTTCTTAAAGGAATGTTTAAGGAGTTTTCTTAGCCAGACCATGTCATCATATAACCCTTTGTCCCTCCCTACATTTCTAGTCCTCACCCGGCCCAGTGTGACTTCCAGCCTGAACTTATAGTTCAAAATGAACTTTTATTGGAAGATTATGATCAAAAAACAGGATTTCAAGAACACCATATCCAATACAGCAGAAAGTTATGCTCTATTACATAGTACTTAAAACACTGTATGAGGTGAAGACTCAGACCTACAACACCTATAAGCTTTGTGGTTTCACAGGGATCTCTCTCTTTGGAGCTCCCTTTCTTGAGTTACTGGCTTGGTCCTTCTAAATTTCCCTCACCTTCATGTAGAATGTATGGACTCAGTTGAGAAGGAATAAAAACTAACCAATTAATAGCTTGGATAAAAAGAGCTCTTTCCCTCCATGGAGAGCAAACATCATGCCACTAACACACCAGGTTGCTTGGTGTCAGCAGTGCACAGAAATGATCACACAACCACTAGAGCAACTTTAACCACCTACCACCATGCCACGCAGACCAGCCAATTTGTTTCAAGTGCCCTCAACACCAGAGAAGCAAAGACAAACACAAACTGAAATACAGCTAAATAAAAGCATGAATATATCTCCTGGCAACTTACCTCCAGCACATTTTAAAAGACCCTTAGAACCTTTATGCAGCACAATGCAATTTATTACCTGCCTCTCTCCAAGCTGTCTAACAACATAGTTCTTCTCTATTTTTGGAAGCAAAAATGCTCCAGCTGCTTGACACTGAAAACAACAGTGATTTGCAAAATCTTGCCTTTTAATTTGCCAAGCAGTGAATGTGTGCTTTTTTACAAAGATGATGACTCAGGTTTTCTCTGGTTTATTTTGAAAACGAAGCAATTGGGAAACAAATCATGGCCTCAGCAGCAAAAATATTGCTTTTGTAAAAGAAAGGGAAAAAAAAGAAAAAAAAAGAAAAGAAAGAAAAGAAAAAAAGGAAAAAAAAAGCAGTGAAGTAAGTAATGGCAAATATATGTGGGGAAAAAAAATACTAGGAACGTACTGGGGAAATAGGCTTTCAATTGGCACCAGGGAGCTTCACAAGGGGGCTGGCTTGATGCTGCCTTCACGTTTCACAACGTTTGGGTGGTAGCTGGTGCTTTAATATGCGCAACTACTACTAACATTTCATAATATGACAATCTAAGAGGTGAAGTAGCTTTTGTATTTTAAAATCCATTAAGAACAGCTGCAACTTAGTGCTGATGGATACATCCTCACTTTACTAAATCAATGTCTCCTTTGTTGAGTTATGTGAAGCTGTTTCATTGCCCCACAAATGGAAGATGCTAAAAAAAAGAAAAAAAAAAATAAAGGAGATTTAAGACCTGTTATAACACACTATATGTTAGCATTAGCTGTCTCTAGTATGAAGAAGTAATGAAACAACTAGAAATATCATATACAAAAATAAAAGAGTAAAATAAAAATGGAATTAGCATTTGAAGTGACAGTTCTGAAATGCTAAAAAAGCTTATCTCAAAACTGCATGTTTCTGGGTGGGAGAAGGATTTCTAGGACATGCTTTTTCCCTAAGTGAATTTTCCAAGAGTCCCAAGTGTTATTTGCCTTCTAGTTCTGTAGTGTCAATATGGATTTCTCATACCAATTTCCACATAGCCTGCCTCAACAGTGAAAACATCTTATGTTTAGAAAACATATTAAGAAATTTAAAGGAAATGTTTATTACATTTAAATTAACAGTAAAAGTGTACATGGAGAAAAAGTTATTATCTTTTAAAAATACCAGGTGGCCAACACTAGGGTTAACCCACGAGCTTGTTTTAAGCACTGTTTTTTAAAAAAATCTTGTCTAGATGCCTAGACAGGATCCTGAGAAGCAAGCGAGCCCATGGATTTTCTTTGCTTCTTGGCTTTTGGGGGTATTCCAGTTTAGTTCCTAGTGAAGCCCCATGACGAAACACCTACCAAGCCTCACCAAAGCATGAAGGTTTAGGTGACTGTAAGTGAAATAACCACTTACAGAGGCTACGGGAGAAGTAGATTGTGTTCGTCTGAAGGAGAATTAGGCTGTGGAAAGCTTTAGCACAATAGCCGATTGTCAAAGAACACAGCTCTAGCAAGCTCTCTACTTGCCAGGAGCGAGGCCAGGGGCAAGAGTAGCTTAAAAAAGAAGTGAAGAAAGACCTGAAACTATTTGCTAATGTAGTAACAAGCACTACCTTTATTGTAAACCAACTGACTCATGGGGAAGGTTGTTTTGGTTTTTAAACTGGCATGCTAATTCTGTGGCAGATGAACTGATCTCCAAGTATTCATAAAGGATAATCCTTAGTGAGGCCAGTCCATTATTAGTGTTCTGTGGGTATTACATCTTCTTTACTGACAGCAGTAATCAAATGTATTCTCCAAGTGCGGACAGGACGTATTTGAGAATCAGCCTCAAACCTTGAGTCCTAGGGGAGAACGCAGAATGCTGTCTCTGCCTGCGCAGAGGTCTCAGCAGGATAAACCTCTGATTAGTGACGTGGAGGGTGGAGTGGATGTAAGTTTAATGTTAGATGCCAACTCACATTAGACAACCTTGTGCAACTCTGTCAGCTTTGGAATGCAGTTCGATTATCTTATCTAACTGCAGAGCTTGAACAATAGGGTTTAAACTTCTAGAATACAAATGAATAGGCTAAATGCTATTTTTAGGAACACAGACAGATAGGTATGTTAACATATATATATATATATGATTAACTTACCTGTATGCATATAGGTTATACAGGTATATAACTTATGCATGTGTCTTCCCAGTTATGGGCACCTGCAGCACTCTGAACACCTCACTTGCTACTCTCTGAATTCCCCCTGGCTGCTGAGGTGCTTCCAGTTGATGTGTGTAATATGGATGCTCCGTATACATTTTTCCCCTCCAACCTCACTGGAAGTTCTTTATGTCCTTTATACTTACTATTCGTATACTGGGCTGCATATTCATCTGCAAGTCTGTCAACATAGTTCACCTCCTGTAATCAGAAAATGGTGATTAAATGAACATCCAAGTATAGAAGCTGTCAACCTGGTGTTCATCTTTTTTAAAGTTAAAAAAATATTCAATTACCTTTTGCACTCATATGGCTCTGAAAAGGTCTTAAAAAGAAGTGGCTTCCACGATATTAAGACAGAATCAAAGGTCAATGCCAATCACGTAATTTTTGGCATTTACGAGAATAAAGAAAAATAATGTCTGTAAAAAAAAGTTTGTGCTGCAAGCCGTGCAGTTCTCTGTCTTCTAGGGTGGGTTGTAATAGCTCCTAAAAGGAGCTTGTCTGGGGCATTTAGATTTTAACCACAACAAGGTATTGTTTCTTTTTGCTATCTGTTTCAGCATCTGGTCCATCCCATGGGAAGTTCTTTGAGACTTCGTTTCAGGATTAGGTTACAGATAAAGTATGACAAGGGAAAAAAACCCCTTTATTTATATCCTCTTATGTGCATAGGAAAAAAAAATGCAGAATTTTATATATGTGCCATCGACCTAAAAGGGAACATAATCCGCTCTCAAACTACAGAGTGAGCACAACTTCTGTAGCGTGTGCAACAACTTTGACCTCCGTGTAATTACTCCAGGCTTACATCAATATAACAGTGCTGGGTTTCTCTTCAATTATTTCCCGGGAGTGGCAGGCTCTCTTCCCGCAGTGCTTATTTATTTCGAATTGGCCTAATTTGCTCAACAATTTGCACATCCTTTTTTCGGCATCCCACGTTTCCCCGGACGGCGAGAGCTGGGGCTGTCCAGGATGCCCCGTCTGTGGCCGTCGGTCTCTGCCCCAGCAGAGCGGCCATGGGTTTCGGCGCCGCCCAGCGCTGGCGGGCACCGAGCCCCCCCAAAGGGAACCACCACGGCTGGGGCCCGGCGCTGAGCAATTGCTTACGGATGAGTAAGCAGCAAATGTGGCAACTCAGGCCAACAACTCTGCAATTAGGGCTATAATTTCAGGTGTAGCCAGCAGTCGTAATGAATATTTATTTCATCGTACCGAATAGAAGAAATCGCCCGGCTAAATGGCACGGGGAGTCCTGTGGGGTAGTTTGGTTTGGAGAGTGTGGGTGCTACTAGCGGGGAGCCACCTTGTCCCCTCCCGTCCAGCGTGGGACAGGCTCCCTCTCCCCGCGGTGCGCGGCCATAGGCTTATGCCCCCGTTCCTGCCCTAGCCCAGCCCGGCCAAAGACCCTTCCCAGGAAGGAAGGGTAAGGAAGGCAATGCGCAGCCAGCCGCCTTCCCGGGGCAGAGCTGGGCGGGGGTCGGAGCGCCCCGCGGGCGCGCACGGGGCGGGGGACGCGGGCCGGCGGGGG
>VZTH01004387.1:1595090-1686428 GCA_013397815.1 Aleadryas rufinucha | reverse complement strand
GGGCTCCGCGCCCCCCGCCCGCGCTGCGCCGCTCCGGGGCTCCCCTCTGCGAAAACCCCCGCAAAGTGGCCCTATTGGGTCCGGCGGCTCCGCACCCCGGCGCGGCTGCGGGAGCCCCCTCGGGTTTTGCTCCGTCGCTGAAGAGGGTAGCGGAGGAAGAACGCGGGCACGACGGGAGGCAGCGGCGGCACGGGGGGGCCGAGGGCCCTCCGGCTGCCCTAAGGTCTGCAGCCCCAGCGAGCAAGAGGGCGGCCCGGAGCGCCCGTCAGCCCCCGAGTCCTTATTGCTCCCTCTCCGCAGCCAGCCTCGCTGGGGCTCCCGCAAGCCAAGCGAGCGCCGCGGCTACCAACTGGCTGTTCCCGGGCGGACTCCAAGCCGCACGGATGCAATGCCCCGAGCGTCCTTCTCCTCCCGAGCCCCTCGACCGAAATCCGGGCGCCCGATTAAAGGTGCGAGGTCGGCGGCAGGCGATGTCGCGGCAGTACGGCAGGCGGGGAACGGGGCCGGGTCCTCCTCCCGCTCCCCGGCAGCATCCTATCGAGGTCTGAGCCGTGCTGCGGACAAGCACAGCCTGAGTCTTTTGTGTGTGTGTGTTTCGGTTTTGTTTGGGGATTTTTTGGTTGTTTTTTTTCTTTTCTTCGCTTTGCGGTTTTGGTTTTTTTTTTTTTTTTTTTTTTGTCTGTGTTTAAGTTACTGTGGAATGAGGAGGTGCGAGGCGTCGTGGCAGCTCGGTGGCGGTCCGTCCCTACCGAAAGAGCCGCTCCACACGCGGAGTGCTTTCTTTTTCGGGGATGGGGAGGTGGGACGGACGCCAGGGGTGGCGGGGGAACCTCCGGGCCGGGGCGCACCTGCCCGGCGGTTCCCCCCCGCGCCCGGCGCCCATCAGCGTTGCTCGACGGGACGGACCCGAGGTGAGCGGCGGGCGCGGTAAGTACCGCTCCCTTCCCCGCGGTACCCCCTGAGCGCGACTCAGCCTCCTCCCCATCCATCCCAACCCCTCCCGCCCCTTCCCCGCCGCCGCCACTGGGAGCGCGGCCCCTTTAAGAGCCCGGCTTTGCCTCCCGGTAGCTGAAGGTCATTAAAACACAAAAGCGCTCCAGCGCTGCGGTCCAATATAGCGCATGCGCCCTGCCCGAGGACTGGCAGGGAGACGGCAATATGGCGAGAATGCCTGGCAGCGGCGGCGNCCGGGGGGGCGGCGGAGGACGCGGAGCTGGAGGCGGCCCTGCTGCTGCAGCGGCCGGAGCGGGCGCGGCTGAGCGAGAACACGCGGCTGGCCACCCGCTACGCCGTGCGCATCTTCCGCGAGTACCTGAGCGAGAAGGCGCAGAGCCCCGACTTCGAGACGATGGACAAGGGGGCGCTCTGCCGGGTCCTGCGCTCCTTCTACGCCGAGGCGCGCTCTAAGAGCGGGCAGCTCTACTCCAAGTCCTCCCTCATCAGCATCCGCAGCTCCCTCAACCGCTACCTCAACGAGCCGCCCTACTGCCGCACCCTCGACCTCACCAAGGACCCCGAGCTCCGCGCCGCCAACCTCACCCTGGCCGCTGTCATCCGCAAGCTGGAGGAGCAGGGCGCCGGGCCGGTGGTGCAGAAGCAGGCCATCACCCGCGCCGACCTCCGCAAGCTCTACACGTGCAGCGTGTTCAGCACCCAGAGCCCCTTTGGGCTCCTCAACAAGGTCTGGTTTGAGACCTGCATGTACTTCTGCACCCGGGGCCGGGAGAACCAGCGGGAGCTGGAGGAGGACTCATTTGGGCTGGCCGTGGATGAGGACGGACGCAAGTTCGTCTACTTCAAGGCACTGGGGCCCTACCACAAGTCGCGCTCGTCCTCTTGGAGCAAGAAGCGAGCGGAGAGCAGCGACGAGGAGAACCTGCCCCGCATGTATGAGACTGGCACAGAGTTCTGCCCCTACGCCAGCTTTGTCAAGTACCTCTCCAAGCGCAACCCCCTCTGCAAGGCCTTCTTCCAGCGCCCGCGGGACCACTGCAGTGAGGGTGACATCACCTGGTACGAGAACAAGGCCATCGGGAAGAACCTCCTGGGTACCCGCATGCAGATGCTCTCCAAGGCGGCCAAGCTCTCCAAGACCTACACCAACCACTGCATTGGTGCCGTCTCCATTGCCCCCCTCAACAGTATCGCTGGCATTGGCACCAAGCTGGGAGGACTGCAGCCACCCCACCACCATCATCCCCCTCCCCACCACCACCACCTCCTCCACCACCCCGCTGGCGGGGGCTGCTACACCCCTGCCGCCCTCAATGGTGGACCTCGGCCGCGGCCGCCCGCTGCCAACCCCTATGTGCTGCCCAAAGACGGTGACGCTGCGCCAGTGAAAGCAGAAGCGGCCGCGGTGGCCCCGGCCAAGCGGGCGCTCTACGAGGCAGTGTTCCCGGCAGGGGCTGCGGCCGGCGGCGACGCATGTGGGCCCTCTGCCTCCCCCAAAAGACTCTGCCGCCGCCCCGCTGAGCCCCTGGATGCCGCTGCGCCCGCCGTGGTGGTGGTCTCAGTGAAACATGACCCCTTGCCTCACCTCCTCCCCGAAGCAAATGGGCACAGAAGCACCACCTCACCCACAGTAGTTTCACCTGCTATTGTTTCCCCCACACAGGTAACAGGAAAAAGGAAAAAAAAAAAAAAAAAGTGGCAACCCCTCACCCTGCCCCACATAGGTCTGCACTGCCCCTCTCCTTTCTTTCCCCAAGGCTGGGCACTGAGGCACACTGCCAGCTTTGGGGTGGCTCTTGGGGTCATGCTCACTCTTCAGGTGCCCAAAGAGCCTGGATGCGAGTTACCCAACTTACTTGGCCCCCAATCTCCTCACGCCCCGCCACTGGTCCAGTGGCCACTCACTGTGTGCCTGGGTGTCGGACTTGAATGGTGCTTGGGTGCTGCCATGCTCTCCCTCAGCGGCAGCACCGACAGCTCAGCCCTAAGGGCTCCCCTTTTCCTCCTTTTTTTTTCTTTTCTCCCCTCTTTTTATTTCTCTTTTTGCGGGAGATGTGACTTATAAAAGTCGGGCCAGAAGAGTAGATAGGGGCATCAGGTATCATTAGTGTGTGTGGTGTTCTTGATGTGCTAATGAACTATTTGAATAACCTCAAATGCAGGAAACAGCCGGGAGAATACTCAATTACACACTAGTAATGAGGGTGTAATTTTAAACTTCAGAAGTTAACAAGAGGGTTAATATGGCAATTGCATTCATCTTGTATTTGTTTATTTAAAATAGCTCTGTTTCCTGGCAGTGATCCTTTTTTTTTTTTTTTTTTAAAGGCAAATTGGCTTTAGTTGCTTTAGTTACCATAGTGGCGAAATATACAGTAAGAGCACAATTAAACGGGTTTAGGTGCAGCTTAGCTGTGGAATGAGCCCAAATTTGTTAGGTGTGTTTCGTTAAGGTAAAACGGTGTTGTCAAAAACGCTACTGAGCTGTGCCTTAATGTGTGCCTTGCGGAGCCCCCTCTGCTGTGTGCCAGCACGTGCTGGTGCCTGCTCCCCATCCCCTCCAAAAGTACTTTCCTCTCGGGTGTTTGAGCGCTGGAGCTAAATTACTTCAATTAAAGACTCACTGCACCTCTGCAATTGGCTTGAAGTTTAGAAGTCATTCTAACTAAATCCGTAAAGCGTATGCAGTTACGTTGTGCCCCATAAAATACCGTGTTTCAGGCAAGAACTTTACTGCTGGCTGCCCTACATGATTACAAAACCCCTCTGACATTCTTGTGTCAAGTAATAACAGGGATCGCAGCCGTCAGCCAGGGAGCGCGGCGCTGGGCAAGCACAGGTATATGACATGCCTGAGCTGTTTGCCGAGTGGAAATACCAGTTCTGGACAGACTGACCCTTTCAAAGAGTTTGCCAGCTAATCAACCAGCCTGAAGGCTAATTGGGGTGGGGAGGGGGAGGGCAGGGCTCCCAGTGAATGCCTGCATAAGCGTCTATGTTCTTTAAGATACCTGTGACCTCTCCTTGCTTTTAGGGAGGCTTTTTTTGGACCACTTCAGTGGAGTACTGTAGGTTGATCTCCTGCTGCGTGTATCTGGTGTCTCTGAATGGCTTAGAGGCTTGATTATGTGCAGATAATGTTTTTGTTCTAGCTCATTATTTCAGGTAAAAGCTAATGCTCCTCGCTGTATTTAACCCTAGATTCCTCTTTCCCTTGCTTTTAATGACCGTGAAAGTAATTTTGAAACGTCGGGCACGGTTCAGCTTTTTAGGAGGAGCACCGCACGTGCGTCTGGGAAGGGGAAGAGGGAAGTGGGCAGAGCAGTCAGTGGTCACGGAGTGTGTGTGTCTTTAACCTGTTAAATGAGGTGTCTTGGTACTTTCAGTTGTCAGACTAGAGAACTCGATCTCTACCCTGGCCCACAAATCTCTTCACACTTGTGTAAAGCTTAGGCGAGGAGAAATCCAGCTGCTGTGGTGTTTGTTGCAAAGCTGCGCTTCCTCCGGGAAGCGTTCGGAGCTGTAATTCTCATTAACAGCGGGCTATGGGGAGAAAGGGAGAAACAGCTAAAACAGAGTACAACAGGCATCTGCTGTTTTCCTAAGTGTATCAAGAAAGAAAATGAGCAATCAGCAAGGGTACTAGAACTAGACAGTGTGGGTTTTTTTCAGTAATTATATGGAAATGTTCACCTCCATTCACAATTTCATGAGTTAAACACATGAATCTTGCGTTTGCTACAAACCTCATTAATTTAAATCTTTGAGAAAGAAAAGTGTCTCTTTTTTTTTTCCTTTTTCATCACCGATTTTTCTTTTATCAGTTTTAACTGATGCACTTCTGGGATGTGACAAAATGAAAAAATGGCTGTGGAATGGATTTCCTTGGGAGAATGTTAATGCTAAACTTTTTCTCTCCAGCTACCTTTTATGATACTTACACTAATCGAGGTCCAGGGCATTTCCTGGGGAAATTAATGACCGGCTGGGGTTAATGGCCCAAGGCATTGCCTCAAGCCATTGACTCTCCCAGCCGGTCATTAATCCCCAGGAAATGCCCTGGTCCTCAATCGTTATTGCTTAATTATAAACAAAGAGTTTCTAGGCCTTTTTACTGAATATATCTCATCAAGTACCATGACACTAAATTCCACTGTTGACAAATATTACTGATTCCTTGGAAAAAACCCACGAAGGTCACAAGTTTGTGGTTTATTGGTTGTCTTTGTAATTAGTCTTCCAGAGGAAAGATTCTGCTGAACTCATGGATTTGTGCAATACTCTGGTGAAAAAGTGGTGGCACCATGTGTGGGTTTCTTAGTATCTTTATACTGTGTGCTTATTTTTTTTTTTAGTAGCATTAAGCAAAGTGTGGAAAAGATTAAATGAAAGCACTAAATGGGGTGTCTTCAATTTGCACTGACTACCTGAGCAAGAATGTTAATTTTATGCTTTTATGTTGTAGCTCCCATTTTTTGTTTTAGCCCCAAAATGTCTTTTCAAAACCGGGTTTGTAGGAGCTTCTTCCAGAGCTCAGGAAAGGTATGTTAAATGTTCATCTTGATCCAACTATCGCTTTACCTTTTAGCCTTAAGAGCAGCATTTATAGTATATTTTAAGCATACAGCACTGCCATCATGGCACAACTCTCTTTTCAGTCCTTATATGCTCTGAAGTGTAGCAATTTTCCTGCCACTGACAGCAGTACTTCAGTTCAAGCTGATGACAGAGAGATGTAATTTGGCTGTTGTTCATCTCCCATGTTGCTGAAAGATGAACAATAGCTAAAGCTTAAACTTTTGATGCTTACAGTGTGGTGGTAGCTTTTGGGTTTTATAGATCTGGTACATGCTGAGCTTACTACAGTAGTAATACCCAAAAATAGGTGTAGGAAAATAGTTTGGCCTCTGCCATGGGGGAGGAGAGTTGCCTGTCACTTGCAAATGCTTTGGTTATGTTTGTTCTGTAACTCTGTTGGGTTTCTCTGGGCTGTTTGTGAAGAACTTATCAGCTATTAAGATATCTACCAAAAGCTTAGTCATTAAAACCTGAGCCACGTGCATTTGTCTTAGCTGTTTTGGGGAATCCTGAAATGCCTTTTTTTTTTTTTCTTTTCTTCTCCTTTAAACTCAGAGTTGCCCTTTTTGCTGTCTTTTGATCTGGCACGTTTTTTCATTGCCTTACACTCTCTTTGAAGGGCTTACTTTGACCCGAACCAGAAATCTGGTTCTGACTTCAGGTTTTGCAAAAGGAGGCAGAACAATAGCACATGAGGAGTATGAGTAGGCAGTAGGCACAACCGGGAGCAAATCAAAAGTAGCTGATAGGTCTAGCCCTTTTTAGTCTTGGGTTTTGGAGGAGGCGGATAAGAATCTGTCTGCTTGATCTTTAATCTGGGGACATCCTGCACTTTCGTTAAATGGCCACAAGAAAGACTTGTGTTTTGTACGAGTATTTTTAGTGCTCTGACCAGAATCGTTGCTAGGTGCTTTCCCAGTGTGCAGGGCAGGGGAACTCATCAGGTAGCTTCAGGGAAGGATGCTTAGGACTGTGGTGTGAGGATGCTAGGCTTTATTTCTGCCAGGGTAATAGATGAAGCAATATTCCTATCCTAAGGGCTTGAAGTACACTAGCTATTAAGACTGATGACTGCTAAATACCTAGTTAGTTCTTGTGACAGTGCTACTGTTGATCAGGTTTCAGAAGTTAGTGCTGGCTGCCCTACTGTGTAGTTAGTGCCCTTCTCTTTGATTACTGGATTATCTCAGGTTGCAGGAAAATCCAGGATTTGCTAGGTGTCTTTTTTAAGAAAAGCACTGAGGTTAAAATCATAGCAGGTAAGGGTTAAAGAAACTTTTAAGTATGGTTAGAGACACTGTATCTGTCTTTGAGGCTACTGTTTGTTACTTTGTTACTCATGGGTTTTTTAACGAGGAGACTTTTTCTGCTTCTATGAAGTTACAGATGTGGAAACTAGAACTGTAGAAGGGACTATTATAGTCATCAAAATTGCTCTGACATCCTTGGAGGGCAAGAGGATAAGGTATTAGTGGTGTCAAGTATGGTCCCCAAAGCTTTCTTATCAATCTCCCAAGTGAAACACATGAATCCTGGCTGTCTTGGGTGGAGGTCAGTGTTGCTTGTAACTGAGTGCTTCTAAAGACTGTTGAAAAGAGATAGGGTTTTTCTTTTTAAGAAAGTAGGGTATCCCAGGCTATGTTCCTTGTAATGAACATGAGGCTTGGTAGGCATGTGAGTGTTTCCCAAGATGAGTACAGGACAAGCAGAATAGAGATTAGGCTTAGTGATCTCATACACAGCTTTGAGGGCAGTACATGCACTGAAAGGAATGAAGGGAACTGGTTTTTCTTTCCTAAACTGAAGTTGGTCCGTGTTGAATTGGCTGTTAGGGAGGGAGTTGATTTAAGGTGACTTGGGAGAGTATTTCAGAGAAGATCCAAGAATGGTGTTTTGATACGTGCCTTTAGAATGGTAGCTGTGGAGCTAAAGGCCAATACTGTCTTTGTAGGTCCTCTTGGTTGCATTGGCATATGTTGGAGGTATTAAATTGTGTGACTATTTCAGCTGGTGATTTCTACTATCACTTAATTTTTCAAAATATTTTTCCTTTTTAGAAATTAGACTCATTTTATTTAGTTGCATCACACAAGCTAGTCAGAGAACTTGCTTTGTCCAGCCTTCAGCGACGGCAAGAATGCCAGAGGTGACCAGTTCTTTGTAGCTCAAATGAAGATGACCTTTTTAATACAATCAGGAGAAAAAACAACATCACTGGAGTGCTGCTGTATTTTGACACTCTTTTACATCCTATAGAATCTGAAATGACTATGTTGGTACTCTATGCACATCAAAGATAAAATGCACAGGCTTAAGGCAGCAGACAGCTGATCTTTCTTTTTTTTTTTTAATAAAAAGTATTCTCTGATTATCCTGTAAAAGATTTCACATTGCCCACTGCTCTGCTTCTAGAGAGCAAGAGATCAGAAACTGCTCGGTCTAATTGGTGAGTCTGTATGACAGGGAGCTGCCTTATTTCATGTATGGTGTAGAAATAAATGAGTGCTTAAACCCTTTGAAACACACCACTACTGCAAAAGCCATGGGCTGTAATTAAATTGAATGTGGGGTTGTATTGTCTTGTGCCTTTGGCTATAAACTTGATAACAGGCCATGGTACCCCCACTATTGTGTTCGAAGCTGGAACCTAATTAGAGATGTTGTAGATTTTCAGTCACTTTCGAAGCCCTTCTGCTCATCTTTTTCCCTGTGTCCTTTCTTATTATTTTGCTTTTCTGTTTCTGAAGCAACAAATGCACCCTTCTTTTCGGAAGGAAATTGTTAAGGGCATGTAGCCAAATATGTATGTGCAAGATAATTTTTTTATCATATTTTGGATTCAAGGGACAAGTGTTGGTAACTGCATTTTATCTGATGTAGAAGAGATTTGTTAGTGTTGAGACAGTAAAAATATATAATCATGTTTCCAGGGAATGCTTTCTAAGTCTCTTCCAGGCATTTGAGAGGGGAATAGGGAAGGGATTGGAACTTCTCATAATACCTTGATCTAAAAGTAACATTGGAAGATGTACAATTGAATTCTGTTCTGGTTGTTTTTTGGGGATTATCAACAAGGAAAAATGGCTTTTCTGGGCTTTTAGAAATTTACATGCTTTACACTCAGCCAGTTTTAGTTGATCTGAAAACCTTCAAACTTGCTAAGGACTTAATCCCCGATGCGAACAAGTACCTTTGATGTGTTCTTAATGCAACTTTTAGTTTCGAAAATAATCAAAATTGTAGTGCACAAGTGTATTGTAAATACTTCCAATAAATTCTTAGTTAATTGATAAGCTTACCTATTGTATGCACCTGTCCACTTCTGTAGCTAGGACAGATAATTTTAATGAAATGGAAATTGAGTGAAATTTTAAAGCCCTGTTCACTTTGCCAGTGTATGCAATTTTTATTTTTCAGTGCACGTTTAGGGCACATTTGCTCTGTATAGCACAGTTCTGAGCTAGCAGCTCATTGGGACTTCTGGCTTGCTTCAAGTCCTAGCCTGAGTGTTCTGATGTGGTTCGCAGTGTTCTTGGTGCTTAAAATAGGTCATGTAGTCTGGATAATGCATTATTGTATGACTTCTGGAAAGCAGTAGTCGCTTCTCTTCAAACAGTGGCACCAGCTGTCGGAAACCAATCCTTCTCCAAGGTGGGGGCAGGAGATGAGGACTGAGTGGAGCTTTTTTGGTAGTGGGGGTAGCTCGTGGTGGGAGGGAGGTTGTTTGGTAGGTGCTGTTCAGGTAACACAGGCTGGAGCACTTGTCTATGTAAAGGGAAGAGAGCAGAAAACCATACAGGAGGCAAGGTGTGAAGCTGAATTTTGGCTTTCCTTTCTGTTTCCTTATCCAAAAAGTCTTGTGGAGGTGCTGAGGTGATTTCTGAGCTGAACTTATCTCTACCACAGTGCTTCATTTCCCACTCTTCTCCTCAAAGTGCCCAGGGACCAGGTCTGATGATGCTGTCGTTTGTTTTAGTTTGTTTTTTGATACCGGGAGTGAGAGGAAGAGTAGCCTGTGTGGTTGAGACTCTTGTGCTTGGTAGCTCTAATGAAGGAGCCACAGCTCTCAGGCTCCCTGGCAAATTGGCATCTGTGTACTCTGTTACTACTTCTGTGTCAGTCTGTCAGAAATGGAATGCATAAATGAACGACTTCCCTAAAACACCTTTATTTGACGCTTTTTGTGCGTGTGTGTGTCCGCTTATGTTTATTCAAAATTAAAGATTGCTGGAAGAATTTCAAGAGTGGTTTCTCAACACCCTTCAGCTGAATCCTGAGCTTTTACTCACCACTGTGATATATTTAGCTGCTTCTTTTGCTGCTGTTGATTTTTCTCTGTGTGTTTCTAGAAGGCTTCAAAAGTGACAGAGGGAGGTTGGTCTGCAGTAAGGGCAGCGTCTGATGCCTCGGCTTTGAGTTATTGAAGTCCAGTGTAGTCATACTGAGCTCTTACTCTGACCCAGGGTGACCGGAAGGGAAGCTTGTCCTCACCTTGCTGGTGTGAGCTCTTGTTTTGTGGGTGAGGTGTCTGTAGTGCACATGAAGGAAAGCGTCGAAACTCTTGGGCTCAGTAGCACCAGTGGTTAATTACCAAGCATCCTGTGGCTGAAAGCTCCCCTGGAGAAGCAGCAGCGAAAGCGTGTGGTGTGTCTGGCTGGTGTGGGGGGTGGGAGCACGGGTGTGTGGCTTTAGCATGAAAGAGAAGGGGAAATCCGCTCACATTGCCCTCCTGACTTCATTTCTTCTTGAGGTGGCTTGAGACTCTTTTTGACGATGTGCCTGAAATGCGGGGAAGAGGAGAAGCAAGGAAGGTGAAGTGGACTTAAATAGCTTCCTTCCTTCCTTCTTACAAGGGCTGGCTGTTTTACCTGTGACATGCCTGATAAATTCCTTCCCTTGCATTGAAATCGCCCCGTTCAGAAGAATGCAAGTCATCTGAAGTGCTGTAATTAACCCATCTAGTTTTGATGCCAAATTGGGAGGACCTAGCTGAGAGTTGGGTTGACAAGTTGGAAAGTGTAAACGGGAGCACAGATGTCGTAACAGAATCCTGTGGCTGTAGTACAAACTGTGTTTGAAATTCAGATAAAGAGGGAGCCTGCTTCTACTGATTGCCTTTTTGAGGGTTTCCCCATGTTTCTAATGATTTTATAACTAGCATCACTGGCTAGTCACAATAAAAGCTTGCTTGCTGTTCCTCCTTATCTTAGATGTGACAGTGACACCACCAAAACTGTGCTTTTTGTGGGCTTTTATCAAGTTGATCAGTACTAGTTTCCATCTTGGGTTTAGAAAATGTCTTGTCTTTCTTGTCATGATACTTTAGTTTCTGGAAGCTCTCCCTAGACTGTTGCAACACCAGGTTCACATTTTGCTCAAGTTTTTAAAGTGCATTTTGAGGGATGGTGGAGATAATAAGATGCTCTAAGCTTGTGGGGTTTGGCTAATCAGCAGTTTAGAAAGAGCTGTTTAGCTTTTCAGTTTATTTTCTCTTTTCTCCTAATTTAGTAATGCTGAAGTATGTATCTTGCTGATTAACCCTTTGAAAAGACAGTTTCCCTGAAAAAACCCACACTTTCTCTGAAAACACGCACTGATCAGTGACTGACAAACTTGGGAGTAGAAAAGTAATTGTTCTTTGAGGAAGAACAGGTAAGGCAAAGCTATGTGGTCCATGAAACCATGTGAGGAAAACTTAAGTGCTCTAGAACTGACAGATGCTTGTAAGAATATGATTTTTTTTTCCCAGCACAAACACTTGAAAAAGTTATATTTCTTAGCAGGGATGGCAATGCAAAATCCCTCGGCCTTTGAATCTGCTTTTTCCCCCCCAAGTACCGTTTGAAAATAAAATAGGCAGAGTGGGACTAACGTGGTATCTGTGTCAGCCTCAAACTGCTGCAAAATTGGCTTTCTGAAGCTGCTGCCAATCCAAAGCAGTATGTGTAACACAGTTACAGTTTGATTTTTGAAAAGCAGAAACAACTTTAATGTCCTTTCAGAACTTTGTAGTTTTGCCTTCTTTTGGGGGTATTTGACACACTTCCAAAGCAACCTTATTACTGGTTTCATCTCTTAGAAGTCTTTGTAAGTTACCTTTTTCGGGAGACTTTTAGTGCGTTACTTTTGAGATGCACTTGAATACAAATGTTTCAACTGAAAGTACTCTAGATACAAGCTGTTCCCTTCAGATCTTAAGCATTAAAAAGTATCAAAAATAAGGAATTTAAAAAAAAAAAAAGGAAAATAAGGTTTATTGTAACTAGGAAGTATAAATGTGTCAAAATGGGCATTGCATGTAGAGTGTACAGTGTCTCAGTACTTAATATAGTATTAATTGAGTTGCTAATGCATTGTATTGATGTATGGGAGTAGCACCACACTGCTATGTAACTGGTAAAATTATGCCCATGGTACAGAGGAGGATAATTCAACACTTCAAAGTTTACTGTGGTAATTCATTAAGAAAAGATTTCTCGTTCTTGTGCTAAAGTAGAATTTTAACCAGTCAGTTTTTCCCAGTATTGTGTATTCACTTCCAAACTGCCAGTGGATATATTCAGGATCATGAATGTAATAGTAGGCTAGATTTGCAGTACAGGATAATGATATGGTAGTAACTGTGATTGTCATGTAAAACTTTCAGAAGCTTGTGTATGTTGTTTTGATTGTTGAGAGATACAAAGGCATCAGGTCGAATCTGTATCTTTCCAGGAAAAAAATATAATAGATGAGAATTTTTTTTTTTTTTAACTTAGATTTCACAAGGCTCATGTCCAAATTTTTTGCTAAAACAGCAAAGCACACTCCTCCTCCTGCTGCTTGGTAAGTCAGCCGACTATTCTAACTTATTAAGGCATTTTTATTTCTGTAAAGTGCGGGACTGATTTGACTGGACACTTGTTTTGCTACAGGGTTATGATCTTACCAGTGTTAGTTGCTGCAAACTGCTCTGGTGTCGTGGCGTTCTGGCATTGTTCTGAGAAGATTACCAGCAACAGAGCTGCCAGAGCTACCCAGCTACCCTAACCCTCACAGCAGCTGCCCCTTTTCTGGCACAGGGGGGTGGCAGTGCCCTCCGTGGCCCCGTCCCTCCTGCAGGGAGTTGGTTCAGGCTCCAGCCCCAGGAGCACTGCTGCTGGAGCAGTGACCGTGCAGCCCTGCCGCAGGGGTGATGGGTGCTGCTGCCAGCCTGCGCCTCGGGGCTCTGCGGCTCTTCTCAGGCTTTCCTCCCAAAAAGGGAACTGATGCTAAAAGGAAAAATTAAAATGTCTTCCCCCCCCAATCTTTATAAAATCAAAAAGCTCCAAAATAGCCCCAACCTGAAAACATTTAATTGTCTTTAGTATTAATGATAGTGGTCTGAAATAGCTGATATTTACTTTATCTGAAGGGACTAGATTTTTAGGACGGGAAAGGAGCAGATATGAGCTTTCCAACCTATCTGGAGGCCAGAAAGGGTTAAATAACCGAGCTAGCAGGATCTTGAAGGCAGAGCATGATTACTTTGTGAGAAGAAAGAGATGGAAGTAATAAGCTGAAATGGAAAATAAGAAGGAGAGGAAAAGCAGGGTGAGAATACCTTACCAACTGTCTTGTTGCAGCATATCAGTTTGGGAACTAGATTAACTTCTGTATACCGGTGTGCTTCTGCTGGATTAGTTTAATGGATTCAAGGAGCAAAAAAAAAAAAAAAAAAAAGNAAAAAAAAAAAAAAAAAAAAGTGCCTATTTGGAGAGGGGCTAAAATTGGAGGAAGAAATTAGTGGGGAAAAAAATCCTTCTTTCCTAATGCTAAATAACAAATGTAGTAAGTGCACTGGAAAAAAATTTGATAAAGGAAAAGATAGACCCAGAGGGATGGCAAAGAAGAACTATGCATTTTTTTTCTTTGTAGAAAGTAGAAAAGCTAGAGGAAAATACTAGAGAACAGTTAAGGGGCAGGAAGGGAAGTCTGGGTTTTCTTCGGCTTTGAAGTGAGTTTTAAAAAAAGTGAGTGGGACTTAAACTAAGGTCATTGTATTATTGCCTCTTAGGGGAACTAAAATCTAAAGGGTTTTTTTTCCCCTTAACCTTAAAAAATGTGAAATTTAAAGCAGTGGTTTCCTGTGGAGTTTTGTGTTGGAGTAAGCATTGGGTATGTATTCTGAAAGAAATCAACTGTCAGCACGGTGGTAAAATGGTCTGTAAGCATTGTGTTTGCTTTTATGCCTAGTGGACAATAAAGTAGTTTCCTCAAACTACTTGAAATACTCCTTGTAAACTAAAGTGTCCAGATCAATTTCTCATTCGCATCTTATTAAAACTCACTGAGGAAGTTGGGAAAACATGTTTCTGATCAAAGTGCTGCAGAAGCTAGTCATATACTCTCTTAATCCTTAAGCTACTTCATAAAATTCCTGAGAAGAACCCCAGCGGGTTCCTGTTTTCAAAGACAGCTTCATCCCACCTGGATGCCAAACAGAGAGGAGCAGCTCCACTGTGTGGTGGGAGGCCACGCGGGAAGTGTGTGGGGTCGAGGGGAGACAGTTGGAGGGTCTTGTTTTTCCCATGTTTATCTGACTCACAGTTTCCTAGTGGAATACTAGGATTGTTGAATTATTTGCATGAACGGCTGTCTGCATCCAAAATGATTTGTGCATGCTAGTCTATTCTCTGTATGTTAATGCCTGAATTTCTCTTGTGTAGTCAGTTCATGTTACATGACAACCTTAAATGCCTCGGTGGTGTGCTTGATCAAAACACTTTTTTTTTTTTCTTTCCCTAAGGAAACACATCGTGTCATAGCTCTGAGAAGTAAGGAATTTCTTGTTGGTAGGTAGATGGCTGGGTGCTAGCTTTCAGCAACCCATTCTTGAGAAGAAGTTAAACTGTTATCATACTGTACTCTTGTTCTTCCATAAATATATTTTAAACTTTTATGATCTCTTCTATCAAGTTTCTGCCTGTGCATCTTCATGAGTAGGAGGCTCAAATCAATATTTACAGGGTCTGCTTTCATGCTTTATGTATGCAGTTATATCAAGATACATGGTTGTGCATTTTATAAGAAACTTATTCAAGGGGAAGTGTTCATTTGATCAGCAGTATCTGCTTTTTTAACAATGATAGGAGGATGCTTTGAGCACTGTTGTGTAAGCAGTAGGAGTGTGCTTTAGAGAAACTGTCAAATGTGCTGGCTTCGTTGTGACTTGAAAATTGTGTTTAACTGTGGAGAAAAGTGGCCACCACAACACAGAGCCTCCCTGGGGCAACAAGTGTGCTGCCTGCATGCCAGCGGGACAGTGCCACGAAAGTAAGTTGTGTTTCAAGACATAGGAGATGACAATGTTGGAGATGCTGTACCAGCCTAATGGAAGGCTATAAGCAGGATACAGGATACATGGCAGAGATGTTACTCTGGCTGCACTAGTGAAAGAGTCAGAAAAAGGGGGTGGGGAAAAATGTCCCCAACTGTAAAAACAGAAAGCTTGTTAGATGTTCTTAAAGCACATTTTTTGGTGGCTCATGAGAAAATTAGCAGTTTCTGTCTGGATCTTAGTGGCAAGTATCATTGCAGTGGAAGCTACCAGAACTCATGCTGGTTGTCCCTCCTGTTGGCAACCTGGGTGGTGAAGAGCTGCTCTTGCCCCAGAGGTGAGCTCCTGACCAGCTGGACATGGTGATGGCCACAAGAGAAAGCTCGCTCTGCCAGTGGTGCACTTGTTGCCTGGATGGTCTGCTGGTCTGTGGATGCGATGTTACCTAAAAGCAGCAGACTCCTGTACCAATTTAAGAGGAAAAACAAGACTAATGGCCAAATTTCTACACTCTGTGTCTTTCACTAATTGTGAAAAATAGCAGTTTGCTTCTCCATCCTCCTGGCTTCGCTATCTTGTTCATATAACTCACTGACTTTTACTTATGGCTTCTTATCTCTAACAATTTCTTAATGAAGCAGACAATTGTATTTTATTTCATCCTGTATGAGCTGCTTCTCATCATTTATTCTTGTTTCCCTCCACTCCATTTCCACTCCAGGCAAAAATTATTTCCAGTGAAGAAGGGCTGGATGTGTGTCATTCCAGAGCTATTGTAAATGACCCTGCAGATTCGCTTGCATACCCCATTTTCTCACCTAGAATGCATGCAAGGAAAGGTCATATGGGGCCTGTCTCCATACCCCATCCCCACATCAATGGCCAAGAGCAGATGTCTGTAGAAGAGAACAGAAATGGACAGATAGGTGATGCTTCTCATGAGGGTGTTATAAAGATGTTTGCTGCTTCCCCCTCTGAGGTGTGAGTGACGGGTCAGAAGCACATTAATCATTGAAAAGCAGACATTAACAGAGTCTATCTATTAACATTGGGTCTGTGGGATGAATGGACCCCTTTACATCTTCCTCTCAAACTGTTTTGATGGGAATGTTGATTACAGACAAGGTAAACTTGTTTGTACTTCATTTATTAATAACAAACTGTAAACTGCCCTGCCTCCCCTCCCCACAGGCAAGGCACTTGAGGAGATGCCAGGCAATTAAAGTACTTAAGACAGTAATTACAGTCAAATATACAACAAAAATAAAATCACTGCACATGATTTTTTTTTATGCTTGGTTTTGTTCTATGCTTTTATTAAACCACAATTCTTGCCTCACGATTGAACAGGAATCTCCCAGCTGGTAATACCAAAGTGTTTGACAAGCTTTCTTTGGTTCATCTGAGTATTTAGTAAACTCTTTGATGGTCTTCCTACTGAATTCATCACAGCTCAGATTCCTAATTTTTAGGTGTATCTTGCTATATAAAGCTGGTGTACCTCTGAGCCCTAGCACCAATCAGTAGGGAGGTGATACCAATGCTATCTTGGAACTCTTTCTTTCTTACTTTTCTTGCTGGTTTTCTTACTGTACCAGGAGTAGCATCTCTAGTTGTTGTGATGCTTAGGAGGGGAAGACTGAATTAGGCTGAAGTGTTCAGTTGGCTTCCGATATTTGAATTGAAGCTGATGCATTTTGAACTCCAGAAATTAAGTGTCCACAAGTTTGATTTATGAACCTATTTACTGAGTTAGCATCCTGCAGTAGAAGGTTGTGTGTATGTCAGCTCAGTATTTTTAAGTGAAATTCTAGGGGACTTCAATATTCCAGATAAAGTACACTTTAAAAAGACAGAAACTTAGCTATAATGAGATCCAGCTGGAGTGCATAAACCTTTCACATTGCGTTACATAGTTAAGTTGGTAAGTAATGTATGGGGAAAAGTTCTGCTGGCTTATTCCTTTGCAGTGGAGTTTTACGAGGCTGTATAAATACTGTAAGTACTTAATGGGGGAAATGCAGGATTAAAAGCAAACAGCTGATGATGTATGGTACAGAAATGTCATAAAGCGAATGTGTATAATATCCTTTCAGTAAATATTAAATGACTGAAACGTGACAGTGTTCACTTGTGTTAAAATAGCTCTCATAAGAACAATTTCCAATTGATTGGTTCGATTAACGTGACTAGTTCAGAAGTAGGTCGTTTTATGCTGGATGGCATCAGAGTGTGCATTCTCTCTGAGTAATGTTTTGACTGGTCTTTTTATTTGGTAAAACCTACATCGCTGTGGTATTCAAAGCAGAGGACAGGCTCATGGGCTGCTTACCATAACTTAACAACCTGTTCTCCTTTCAACAAACTGTAATTACAGAAACATAAACTACATCTTCATTTATTTCAACGGTAAGAGCATGGGAGAAGAATGTGGGAAGGCATTCTTTGTGCCGCCATCAATTTGGTTGCCTACCTTGCAGTTGTTTCATAAACATCCTAGAAAGCTCCTCAAAATACCGAATGTGGAATGTGCCAAAAGTGGTTAAAATGCAAAACTTTGTCCTCTGACAGACAAGCCCTGGCAAATTGTAGCTTGATGTTACTGCCCTCGGCTGCCCTCCTCCTTTGTGGAAGGCTTTTGCTCCCTTGTGGAGTCAACAAAAGGAACCATGTGCCTGCACTTCAGCAGCTACAGCAAACCTTGGTCAAGCAATTAGTATTTTTTGGGTGCTGTCATTGTCACCAGCAAATTGAATTGCCATGTTTAGTCTGTGAACTGGAACAGAGGAGGCAGGGGCATGTAGTCTGTTTTGCCAGCTCTGCTATGGGGGTGGTAGCCCTGGGGAGAGGAGTGGTTAAAAAAGAGTAGTCCGAAATTGCACAGCTATTTGCTGCATGATGATGTCTGAGCCCTCAGCTATCCTCATTTCGATGGAATAGTCAGGGAGGTATCATAACATATTTAAAGCTTAGGTAGCTGCACTTATGAAGAGTATAATTTACAATAATTGCTGCTTTTAATAATGAACTGATCTATTTGAGATGGCTCAATACCCACTAAACAGTTAAAATGACAACTTAGTTTTAAGATGCTGTTACCAATGTAGGTATATTGACCTCAAACTGTTCAGAGGGATGTTGTGGGGTGATTTCCATAGCAAAGGTATTCTATGCTTAGGCACCCTTCTACAAAAGGGAAACTGAATTTCAAACTAGAAATAAATCTTCACTTTCTCAATATTTATTCAATGAAAGGTGAAAGGAGCATTCAGAATGTAAGTGAATAATAAAAATCTTCTGTTTCTGTGGGTTTGTAAGTTCTCGTAAATCAGTCGGCAAGCTCCCAGTCATGACAACCACGTCCCATACTCCGATATTGCAGCCACCGCAAAACTCAAGAGAAGGATGTAATCAACCCCTAATAAAAGTGACAAGCCAAACGAGTAGCATTAAAAAAACCAAGATGCTGTCTTGCAGATTTCTGACTTAGTTTTTTGCAGGCTGTCAGTACACTGACAGACTCTTTAAATCTTCCCTTTCCTCTGTGGTTCTCCACCTTGCCTCTTCCTGCTTGGTAAAGAAGCAAGCAAAAAGCGTGTATGGGACTCCGTGCAGGGAAAATGGGCTGAAGACCTCTAATAGCTCATACACAAGGATTTAACATGGCTCAGTATTTTGTGATCCTTGTTTTTAAGGAAATGCTCATGTAACATAGCATTTATATACATTTTATTTCCACATATGGAAAAGAAATAGGTTAAAAGTCAAAGTGGAGATAATGAGTGCTCCTCTGTTTTTCTCACTGCTCTGGGACTGAGGTCGCCGCTGCTCCTGGTGAAGCCAGCAGCAGGAGTGAGGCTGCACTGCTGGGCATCAGCCCTGTCTCAGGATTTCCAGCAAGGGTGAGGTCTGGGCACACAGCACCACCTCAGCCAAATGTCCTGGGTTAAAAAATGAGGATGAAAGAAGCATTGCTGCTCAGCAGCCTTGGATCACGTGGCAGGGCTGTGCTTCTTGCCAGGACCTGTGAATAGCCAGTGGACCTGCCGAAGCACTGGGAGCAGTGGCTGAAGGTACTGATAGGGATGACTGAGAACCCAACACCTTGTGTGCTTCCCCTGTGAGAAGTGGCCTCACTGGAAGTGAGACGTGAGCTCGCTTCAACCTCAGAACGGTTGATTCCAGTGCTCTGCCAGCCTCAAGCCAAAAGCTGGCCTGAAACGACCCTGCTTGGCTTGAGATCCGGTGGGATCGCAGTGCAGTGGGAATAAGAGACACTTTGTTCTCCATCGTAGATACACTGTGATTAAACTTGGTAGTCATGAGGCCAGATTTACTGCTGTGCTCTCCCTGCTTTGTGTTGCACAATGGCACAAACACCCAGAGAGCGAGCAAATTTGATCCGTGTTTCCTAAGGATTGTGAAATTCTCCTTCTGTACAAATTTGCTGGCTGAATTTAAAGCATGATTTATAAAAAGGGCCTTTCCTCTTAGAGTAAATGTGATTGCCCTTTCTGTAGGGCTGCAAGATAAATGTTCTTAGTCTTCAAGGGAACTTTTTAGGCATGCAATCCTTAACGTGGTTTTGGCTCATCTTCCCTGCTGCACACTTTCCTAACGTAAAGCTATTTGACTGAGATGCAAAAGAAAAATATTGTTTCTTCAGCATTGGACTTGATGGTATCCAAGAAATGCAGAGTAAGGCAGGCATTTGTTTTGCACTGTTCAGACGCTTTTTAAAATCCTCCCAAGTCAGCTGTGGTTCTTATTTTGGTCAGTTTCCTCTGTCTGCCATTGCAAGTAGACTTTCTCTTGCTAATCTGCTGCCTGAAATACTCTTTGTTCAGGAAAGCAAGTCTCTTTCTGTTGTAATCAGGGCTAGGAATTCAGCTGCAGGGTCACTCTTTGTGCTGTAGAGTTCACTGACCATGTTTTGCTTCTGGCAGTCCTAGCTTTGGCCCCTTTACACAGATCAATGCCAGGCTAACCCCATTTATTGCTACTACTGAGTCAAAACTCTGCTTCTCCTATTTAATTTAGCTCAAAATAGATGTAATGCAAACAAGCGTCAGCATGGAAAAAGAGCCAGAAGAAGGAGAGGAAGAAAAAACTGTACTCAGGGGTTTTTTGAATTAAATGTATATTAAATTGTGCCAGACTCCAGGTGGGAGGAATTAGTTGGCATTGTATCATTAGACCCTTTATAAAAATCAATCATCATCATTGATTCTACTTTGCATATGAGTATTACAGTTTATCTGCTTGTCTTCTGTTCCCTTTTTGTGTTTAAAACCATTTTTAATGTAACTGCTACTGCTCAAGCTCAGCCGTGCATTCAGATTTCTCCTCGGTTTCTTAGTCCTAGATGAACCTCCTGGCTTGCTTCACTGTGCCCTCACAAGGTGAACCTCCATCCTTATTACTGGATTCCACAGCATCAGCATCCTAGAAACTTGCAGACTTGCTTCTGGTCAAGTGAGGCTGCTGTTGGCAGGAGTGTGTCACTCTCGGGGAAGCTGCTTGATGCTGAGCACTTTGTAAGACTCATCACTGTGAGATGGGTTAAGAGGTTTTGTTGAAGTAAGCGTGTGGCAGGCGAGACTCCTGTGGCTATCAAACTCTGAGTGTCGTATAAATTATTTCTGTATGTGTGGCACACCTCAGTATGAGAAAGTGTTGGGCACCTCAGGACCGTACTGGAATTTTAGATGACACGGTGTGGTTGGCATCCAGCCATCTTTCCTGGCCAGGGCTGGAGTTAGGAATTCCACTTGCCACACCTCATTCCATGCTGCTTGTCAAATATGTGGAATAAGGCACACATACCCTCACCCATTGTTGATTTCTGGATTGAAGTTCTGTTCGTTGTGCAAGGCAGCGTGGGTGGAAATCATTAGGTCTCATTTTTCTGCTGAAAAACAAAATCTTGCCATTCATCCTTCCTTTCCTATCCCCTTTCCCTGCAGATAAACCTCTCCCCAAGCTATTCCTTTTAGGTTTGGTATTCATCAGACATTAAGTGTTTTGTTGACTGTGTTTATAATGGGATGGAAGATAGCTGAGACAATCTACGACTTAAGGATTGTTACTGGAGTTAAGTTCTCTTACACTCTACTGGGTGATCACTGCAGGACTCCTGAAACCCTTCCTGTTTGTTTCAAATGCTCCTTTATTTCTGACATTACAAATCTTCTCTTCTTGAAGCCAGACTTCTCAAATATTTCTTCTGGAAGAGAGACCTATCAACTAAAATGTTTGGCATTTCGGGGGAGTTTGCTTTTGCTTTTGGTTTTTATCCCCACTCTTAGCAATTTAATGCCTCCTCCTTCTATCTGCTCTTTCCTTTTCCTTGCAGGGGTTTGTTGTTTCAAAAGGGGATACTTTGGTTTCCCACTCTGACATGCACTCGTGCCATTGTTGCCCCCTGTGTTTGCCCTTTTCAGGAATGCTAGTGCTTCAGCCTCTGCTTTCCTCCTTTTCCACACCAGAGAGGGAGCTGATGGTTTCCTCCACTGCTCCTGAGTGGGAGGCAAGCATGAAGTGAGACACAAGCTGTGAGGCCTTCCTGATGTTTCCCTCAAACTTACCTGGTTCCAGATAAAGTCCCTTGCATTTATCTCCCATACTTTGTCTGAGATTGGTCTTTTAAAGACTCTGGATGTGTCGCCATATACAATTGTTCCTTTACCTGTCAACTCTTCCTCTTGTGAATGTTTCTTCCATTTTTCAGGTCTCTGTTGGAACATGGTGGGTTTCTTGCATACGGTTTAAAAAAATCATTTCATCATAATTGGTGGTTGAATGTACCTGACACCTTCTCTTACTTTTGATACTCAAAACTGTTCTTTTAATGATTTTTTTTTTATCTTTTTTTCCCCCAATCTTGTAGTCTTTATCCTTTTTTAAAGTTGTTTTTTCTCTATTGCAGAAGACAGGTTCAAAACTCTGTTTGGGCCTAGAGAGGGCCCTGAGCAGCATGGTCTTGCTGGTTATTACTGCTCAAGATATTCAGTGAGTTTGTTTCCTGTAGCTTTGGTTAAATGAAATCTTCCCTTCCTTCCCTACAAACTCAACAAAAGGTTTCTTCAAGTATTATTCTGAGTGAGGGTAAGCTCATCTAAATCTTACTGCCTCAACAGCAGTTCAAGTGAGCTGAGCTGAGCCTTCTGGCCACGGCCAGCTTTTCCGTTACAAAACAGCCTGACAGAAGAGACATTTATTTCATAGCTAAATGCTTATTACCCCTTGGTGGCTGGTGTCCAGGGTTGTCTCATTTAACTTCTGTGTGTTTTGAAAATAATGCACCTTTATTATGTTTATCTTTTATTTTCTTGATGAAGCTGCTGTTTGCTGTTTTAAGTTTGAACTGTCCCTTGGAATCATCTAAGGATGTGACTCTTCTCTGTGCCATGACATAGATATATCAACTATTGGTTTATGCCAATGTATTTTTATTTTCAATTTTATTGAAATGTGGTGTACATTAGAGGCAATAAAAGCCAGTAGCTAGAGAAAGTGAGATAGGCATTTATCTTTGATTGACAAGCATGGATTTTTCTACTTCTTTAAACATTTTCAGGTCCTTTTGTTGCCCAGCCACTGGTGTTTTGTGTTTTAGTAATGACCAGAGAAGTATTACCACAGACTTAGAAGCAGGCCATGCCATCCAAAGAAGTGCATATTGTATATAATGTAGATTTCATCCACTCTTCTACGGTTATATGCATAGTCTGATTTGGTGCTGGATCAAGTAAAAGCCTTTTAATATAAAATTAAGAGTTTGCTGAGCTAGATTAAGCAGAGACTGTCCACAACTAAGTTGTGGATTGCTGCTTCATAAGGTTGGCAGGGACAATGTTGGCTGCTCTTAGCATATAGCACAGGGTTATATAGATTCAGGGTTAATCACCCTTGTGCATAAAAAATGTTAAAATTAGCTGCCAAATGGATGTTTTTATCATATGAGTTAAGAGGACTACTTGGAGAAATCCCTACAGGTCTGAAAACAATAATCAAAACTGTGTTTCTTAGCCATAGATCTTAGAGTATCTTTTCATGTAATGGAATCAAATGAACCAAATTGAAAATATGCTTTGTTCATATGCCATATGGTCGTTGTCTTGCCAAGCACCCTTTTTGCCTGCCAGAGCAGATTCCTGTGTTCTCCTTTCCTTGAATCCTGCCCTTCACACTAACAAAAAAAATATTGCTGCTTGACCTGCATAGGGAATGGTGGGCACATGACTTTCTCTGTTCATCCCTAAAATCTCCAGCATTAAAGAAAACTCCAAACACTGGAAAAGAGGCAAAATGAAGTAAAAAACCTTCATGCACGTCTGCATTGAAAGAGCCTTTTAAATTTATCCACAGCTAAATTTAAGTATTTAGCTTAATTCAGAACTTCAGCCGCTTCCTACCAGCCACCCAAAACCACACCTGCTTCTCTAAGGGATTTAAAATCCAAAGATGGACAGATTTTAGAGTGGGGCGGGGGTAGGGAAGTGTCTGGGTCACCGATGGGTTGGAGTGCAGGTTCCATGTGCCACATGCATAGCCCACTTCCAGAGCTCTGGGGAGAGGCCCCCATTGCTGAGTGCTGTCTCCTGTGTATTTTTAGCGGTGGGTTTTTCCTGTCCCCATGCAGGGACACCTGTGTGGTGTTACGCTGCCTGTCCCAAGGTGTTAAGTAACCCAGAGGCATTTTGAAATAGTTAATCATAATACGATTTCTCTCGTGATAATGTTTGGGTTTTTTTCATTCTCCTGCCTGTTATGAAATCTGTAGGCTGATAATTTTAAGGGGAGTTACAAGAGGAGAGGAAGAAGTCCCAGCTAGCCCTGAAAATGCATGGGATCATGGAAGAGGCAGGTAAATGCTCCCTATTGCAGTCCGTCTTGACAAGGACTTCCAAAAAGCCTGTCATCTCAGTAAGTTCAACTCTTACCCTTTCCTTGCACTGTTCTCCCTCTTGGCAGTCTCTGTCCCTCTACTGGGGTTTTGATAGATTATCATTTTTGTGAGACTGGGACGTTGCTTTGCTAAGTTCAGCTTCAGAGACTTGTTGGAAGGGGAATAGGTGAGACAGAAAGAAAGAAAAGTGAGTGACACAGGGGTCCTAAAGGTCAGTTCTTTTTGCCCATGGTGTTTCATCGATACTGGAGTGAGGAATGTATAATTTAAGATTACGATTTCACACCCTATTTCTAATTCTCTACTGGCCTGAGCTGTGACTTTCAAAATTGTGGTTCTGTTTACATCTTTATAATAAATTAGATAATTACTAATGTGTGGCTTCAAAGCACTTTCATGCCTTTTTCCTGCAGTCAGGTTATAGATGAAGCTGTCTGTTTTATTGGCTACTGCCATACTTATCAAGTGGACTCAATGTCTTCAAAATTGTGATTCCAGCTGAGAACATTTTATTATTGGTTGCTTCAAGAAACATCTGGAACGTGCTTTGAGCTCTTGTGCCTTACAACATTTCAAAGATGTGGTTTTATCAGATCCTTCTATTTTGTCCCTTACCTTTTTCCTTTTCATATGGCCAGGAGAGCTAATAAAGACTTTCTTGTCTTTTTCTTAAGCCTGGTAAGGTGATTCTAGGTACAAAATTCTTCAGACAGTCCACAGATGGGGGTGTTTTTCTGTTTTCATGTTCAGTCTGAAGTAGATAATGTTCTGTTGATACATTTTTGGACATATCTTCTCTAGACGGGTCAGTGTTATTTCTTTCTGCTCCTAGGCAAATTAATAAACCAAATTTAAAAGTGCAAAGGAAAGCAGGCAGCTGGCTGATTCAAAGGGAGAGGCTATGTTTTTCATCACCACCCTTTCAAAGCCTCTCTGAATCAAAAGAACCATTGGATTGCGAAGGCAAGACCTATGCCACACCAGAAGCTCCCAGTTCAGCAATTTTCCCAGGGTAAAATTATAACTCATGTTTCCTCAGCACAGGCTGTAACTGGCAGCGTTCCTTCTACTTGTAAGGGTGAAATTGCTGGGGGGAGAACAGACATCTAATGTGCCTCTGGAAGTTTTACAATGGGTGTTAGCCTCCCTTTGTGGAAAGGTAGATGTTCTTCTGGAACATACCCAAGGGCAGGTGCTATTCAAACTGGAGTGTAAACTGACTTCAAATAAGGCAGTACAGGCTTATTTTTGTTCAGTTTGTGAGTCAAATCTAAAGAAGAGAAAAACCCATTTCTCAAATTCTGGCAATTCATGACAATCTTCCAGTTATCTTACTGGAGTCCACATTTTTATGGGTCTTTAAAATCTTCAGATACAACTGCAATTCAAGACACTAATCTTTATTCATGTACTGCTGATAGGATCTTACCTTGGAAACAAAACAGATTTTAACAATGCTTGTTTTTTAGTGTTACTTCTCACTAGAAGATTAGTGGACAAATTGCAAATTTGGTCCAAGAATGTAACCAGTTGGTTTCTTTCCCACTAAAATCTTGACACCATTTGTAAGGATTTGTTTGAGTTTGCATTCAAATATACCAGCAGGGTTCTGGTAAAGTCCTTTCCTTCTAAACCCAGGAGTGAGTGTTTGTTGTTGTTTTTTCCTTGTCCTTATGTGAAGACTCTTACAAAATATGTGTAGATTGTCTGCTAGAAGTGGATAAAAGGCAACAGCACTTGAGTGAAAAGTCTGACTAAAAATTACATTTTTAATAAATCTCAGCCTACAAGTAGTCTACTGGGGAGCAGTTGAAAGCTGGATTCCACTGTTCAGAGTTCCCCTGTTCCTTCCCATCACTGTTCCTGGCCCAAACCCCATGTAGATGTGGTGAAGGTGGCTGTCACATTCCTGCCTTCAAAGGTGCAGGAGATGAGCTGAGAGGTTCTCCATCCCTCACGGAGTCAGTGGGAGCTGTTGACTACCCTGTGCTGGGCTATTCCCTGGGACTGGGGAGAGCTGACTGAGTGGCTGCCTCTTTCAGGGAGGAGGTGTAGACTCTGAATGGAGCCCCAGAGTATTTAGGTATGGTATCTGCAAAGTAGCTGGCAGGCCAAACCTCTTTCAGCAGGGATGAAGTGGTCCAAGATATTTGGATCGATGCTTCTCACTGGAATGAGTGAAGCCTTGTATGGTGGGGAGGTAGTCCGTCATCTCTGCCCTTTGCAAAAGGTGAAACTCCTTTGTGTGTGCTTGCTTTCCTATGAAGTACAAGTAAATTTATGTTGTCTCTGCTACCTGAGGTTTGATAGAGGTACGAGAAGAAAAGCGACCTATTTTCCAGGTTTAAAGGAAAGTAAATGAAACTGTCCTCAGGGCAGCAGAAGCAAAGACTTTTGTATCAAGCTGTAGTGTTGTGGGCAGGGCTGCCAGGCTGCTAAAGGCTCTTCAGACCTGGAAGCCTTTCCCAGGGACTGCTCATCTTTTAATAGCGTTTCCTCCTTTTTTTTTTTTTTGAGTGTCCACAATGCCTGCAGTCTTTCCCTGCTCCGACCAAGGGATCGCTTGGTACTTACTGGCTCGTTCCTGCAGTATCTGACAGGATACTTGTCCCCTCTTGCATGTGAGAATTAAGAAGTCTGAGCGAAGGTGACTGAAGCACTGCGATGTGTACCTCATGAAATATTTTGCACTGGTCATGTCCAGGTCAGGCTGGGGAGTTACACTTCTGTTTGGTCACTCCTAACTTGGTTTCATTGCTAATTTGAGTAGATGCCAGTGCGGAACAGATAAGCCTTTGGCAGAGGGAGTGGCCTGAAATGCCAGCTGTCCAGTCTGCCCCTATCATAGGACGCCCTTAGCAGCATCGTGGCAGGTCTGTTACCTTTGGTCCGATGTCCTCCTGCATCTAAGCACTGTGTTCTCCAGCATGGTTAGGGGATGTTTTTGGCTGCTGCACCCTGGGGTGAGCACCCTGTGATTACACAGTGTCAGGTGGGCAGTGGTGTGCTGTGCGCTAATTGGGAGCAGCTTTCAAATCCGGTTTTGCTTGTAAATTAAATGGACGCTTTCACTGAGTGAGAATCGAATCAGCACCTCTAAAGGCTGTAGAAGTTCTCCCTCCATCGTGAAAGCCAAAGTGTTTGTGTTTGGGGGTATTGAATCTGGGCTGGAACCACAAGTTTGGTTTGTTTTTTTTTATAGTGCAGTGGGTTGGATGTATTCCAAAGATCCTGCCTGAGTTATGGGCTTCAGTCTAGTTCTGTGCTGGCCATGTTTGCCACTTGCTTGACCCAAGCACAGAAAGTGTGCACATCAGCCACCTCCAGCAGAAGAGTTGTTGCTTGACCCAAGGAAGAAATGGGTAGGCAGTGCAGAAGAACAGGGATGTAATAAAGGACATTTGGGCTGACCTCAGCACTACTCACCCAAACAAGCAAGGGGCTGAGTTAATCTTCCATAAAGAGTGCAAACTTGTAAAATATTTTGAGGGAGGTATTAAAGTTTTGTCTGCAGTTTCGAGGCTTAGAGAGGTTTTCAGAGAATTTTATAAGCACTTGAGAAGATACATCCTGTCTCTGTAAACTTTTCCAGGATTTTGGACTCGCCTTTACTGCTGTACTGGTGTAACCACAGGCCCTCATTTGACTTCTGCCATTATCCATGAGTTCTTTTCCTCCACTTAAAGATTTTTCTTAAGGTCTCAGTGACAAGTTTCTGAGGAAAGTGTGGTTAGAGCTGTTCTGCTTGAGCTAGCTGTGTGCTATAGACTTGGCTCCTGGGCTCTGGAATTATCAAAATGCCTCCAAGCTCTTGTCCAGGGGTGGTTTTTAACTGTCCTGCATCTCCAGGTAGGCAGCTTTCTTCACCTAGCACAAACAAATACCTCACTTTCTTCAGTCCCTTGCCTTGCATTTGGTTCTCTGCACCTGTATCATTTATTCTAGGTCCTGGTGAGCTCTGAAATCCCAGCAAGGCTCATTTTACCAAGGAAATGCCATCACATCTCTCCAGCGCTTGCAGCACTTAGTGTGTGTATGTGCTCAGCAGTGCCAGCATCTCAAGGAAGAGAAGGCTGTAAGCAGCCAGCATTTGGGATGTGCAGCAGGGGACCCCCGTCTTGAGGGGCCAGATCAGCGCTCCACCCCGGGGCTGGTGACTCTGGGACAAGGAGAATGTACCAGTTAAAATTGTCCCATCAGGTAAGTGCTCCAGTCACCACTGCTGTAGCCACTCTGGTGTGACCAGAGGTGCATTTATCACCTTTGTAGGCTTGATCTGCATTTGGACTGTTTCAGGATACAGAGAGGACAGTCTAACACTGTTCCTGACACCTTCAGGAAAGAGTTTCAGCCAAGGGTTTTGTTTCATGATGAACTATACCTTACACCCTGGCTATGATGGACCCTTCTGGGTATCTCTGTCCCCTCTCTCAGTGGCCTCATGACACCCACCTCTCTAAAAGGCATTGCTGCATTTATTTCTGCAAATAATACTGAGTGCCCCAAGCACGGCACTTGTGGTGGAAGGAGTGAGCAGCTGCTTGGCATAGTAGATCTTCTGCACTTCAGTGCCTCAGTATTTCCAGAAAACCTTCCTGCTTCTCAAGCTCTCCATTGTATTTGACTGTCCTGCATAGGATAATTTGACCTTCTGTCATATGTTGACAGACATTCAGAATTTAAAATGAAGCTTTAGAGATTTAGAATAATAAATCTAATCTTGCTGAGTCTCAGTGGACCTGGTGTCTTAGCTTGCTGTGGCATTGAATTGCAGCTGATTGTGTTTTGGGCCCATTTCTCGTGTGGCGCTCAAACACAATTGTTCTGGAGTTTTTGCCTTATAAACATAATTCCTGATGTTCAGAGTCAGCAATCCTAAACCTTGCAGCTGTGAGAGAAAGGGCAGTTGGATTATATTGATGAAAGGCAAAACATGTCAGTGCAATCGGCATATTTTCGCTGGGGAAAACAATGGGCTGTTTCTTTGTTTTGCAGACCCAGTGGCAGCAGTAAAGCCCAACCATGTCCTCAGGGAGCTACCGACCATTGGTGTCAGGGTGAAGAGGCAGAAGAAAAGGATGGATGTGCTTACATGTAAAGACTTTTTGACAAAGATCTGGGCGATTTCTTTGTGCTCCTGGGCTCTTCAGAATGAAGGTGAAGAGAAAGCACCATGATGGCATGCACACCTTGGGATCAAAATGCAGTTTGCATGCTCTCTGTGGTGCACCTGGTCATCTTTGACCACCTTGCAGGGCTCTGTCTGAGGGGCTAGCACAGTTTCGTGTCATCTGTGGATGCTCAATACCAGACACACAGCCAGAGAATTTGATGTGAGGACATCACCAGCCCATAGAGGTGCCCAGGGTGGGATTTTCCCCTTCCAGCAGAACAAGCTCCTGGGTTTCTTGAACATGTAGCTTTGTATCTCTGCCTGCCTGCTACACCTTCCAGAAGTGCTGTTTGTACTGTACTGATATTGTTTATGTTGAATAAATGCTTTCTCCAGCCTCTTTGTTGTGGCAACTCTTTTTGCTGAATTCAAAAAAGTGGGGGGGTACTTGTTTAAGCATTGTGGTGAGACATGATCATGATTATTTTTTTAGTCTTTAATGAAGTGTTTGTTTTGAAAAAGTGCATCTTCAAAATGGGGACACTTGTGCAGGAGCCAAATCTGAGAGCAGTCCTAATGTTGCTGGTTTGGATGAGATTCTCGAACTGCGCTTTCCCCCATCCCACAAGCACCCCTGAGCATCAGCCTGCTGTTTATTTCAGAGTGCAGGCACACAGATGTCCCTGACGCTTGGGTGATTTCTGCTCTGTACTGGAGGAAAAGGGATTTGACACCAGCTTCTGAAGTTTGTTAGCTGTTTGGATTAATTCCACATACAGTGGGATATATGGGTTCAGAGGTGACTCTTCTGCTGGAGGTGGCTGATGTGGATGTGTTAACTGCTGTTTCCAGTTGTTCCTGGGCACCAAGCTTTTGTGAGGAGAAGCATCTCTCTCATATCTCTCTGTTGTGAAAAAAGGATAATGAACACAGACTGATTTGATACTTTAGAATAAACTACTGCATGATTATTCTTTCTAATGTCTAGAATAGCTAAGACAAGCTTGCCCTCACCTCTCCCCAAACAATCCAAGGGAGTCAGAAATGTGTAAATTTGAGTTTCTCAGCAGTAATAATTACTGGGGCTTTGACAGGGAATACATATGCTACTGAGTAGCACATATATTCCTGCTTGAGCTGGGCTGGCTCACAGGGAAGATGCTGGCTGCAGTAACTCCAGCCAGCAGTGTCTTGACCTGCAAACTACAATGATCCTCACAATCCAGTGAGTCAAGCAGATAGTTTGTAGTTGAATGTCGGTCCTTCTGTGCCTGAGCTCGGGTTGTCTTGAAGTGGCATGGGTTTTGTCAAGGTTTCTGTCTTAAGAAGGGAGCCAAGATGACTTTACTCAAGGCCACAGAGTGTAAATAACACTTAGGACACCAGGGCTAATATTTTGAGGGGACGAGTAAGCCTCCGGTCTCTTTGATTTTTGTACACTTAGCACATTGTAATGACTCATGTTCTTCAGATATCTCTTATTCCTTCCACTTGCTACGAGAACACTGACATGGTTCCTGTGTTACTGTTGTTTGGTAGACCAGTTGCATGAGTGCACATCTCAGCCCTTCAGCTGCTGTGTTTTTTCCAACCCAGGTGTAAAGGCTTATTCTTCAACAATATTTTTGAATGGAGTTGAGGAGAAGATGGTATAGAAGAAAAGGCAGGGAGAGGAGAAGGGATTTGAAAGCTCTTCTCCATGATCCTTGGCTCCCTTTGGTAGGAAGACTTCTAAATCATACGGATTTTTGTAAATCCCAGGAGGAGCAGTTAAGGCAGGGCTGCTTTTGCTTTTGTTGAGGCTACAGGAGGGCTTGCCTAGAGCAGAAAATGTGAAGCAAGTTCAAATATACTCAAGAGACCTATGCCTATGAACTGCTTGTGGTGGAAAGACTCCTTCAAATATCAGCAAGGAAGTGGAGGAGTCCCAAACTGCTCTAACTGCAGTGCTTTTGTGTGCTGAACCAAAACTAAAAAGTTTTATACAACATAAATGCCTTTAGCCTGCCTAGCGCACAGATTTTGGCATTTTTGATTACATAATTTCAGTAATACGTTCATTCTGAGTGAAAATGGGATCTAATTTTTATGGAAAGTTGTTGGAGGGGGGGAATAATCTGAATATTAATAATGATAAATGCTTTACAGGGTATTTGAAGTATTTTGGTTCATGGGAACTCTTATAAAACTGGATTTTCTGTTCTTACTTATTTTTTTTGTAGTGTAAATAATAAAATGTTTGAGAAGGAAAGCTATGAAGTGACAGACTGTTGACAGGTCAGGAAGGTCGCTGCCCATCCAGCCAGTGCAGGTGGTAGCCATGCTTTGTGCCCCTCTCGTGAACAAAGCTGATGCAGTTCTTGAGGCAGACAGCAACCTCTGTGATCTCCTGGCTGGGAACAGCCATGGCTGGGCTCTGAACCCATTCCTGGGTTCATGTCTCACCTGCCTGACACCAAGAAAGCTTCTGAAGAGCTTTTTGATTCTTTTTGTTGTCAGCTGTTCCAGATAGCTTGCTGGAGCCCGTTGAGTTTAGTTCCTCTGACTCCCTTCTCTCCACCTGTTATTCTTGCTAAGGAATTGTATTTGTAATCACATTAGATGGTAGAAGATTAGCTTACCAGCAGTGCCTTGTTTTAGCTGCTTTTTACCAAAGCTTGTTCACTTCCATGTTTGCAATAATCCAATGCAAGCCATGTACTTCTTCAGAGATTGTTTGCTCCTGTGTTATCCTTTCCATAGCTGAACCAATACAGTGATTTAACTAATGCAAGGATATATCTCTAAGCTGCTAAATGCTGTACCCATTGGATGGTGATCTTCTGTGCTCTGACAATGCTATCAAGTTGTGCCACATTAAAAAAAAATAGGGGTTTTTTTAAGTACCTGCTTCTTTGAATCCCATTTCTGCCTTAATTTCTCTGGGGCAACTGCAATAGAAATACGATTGCCTAATTTCAAAGTGTCTCCAAAATGGTAGTGAACTGTTTTTATGCAGGGAAATGTGCTTTGTGGGCTAAGGCTGGAGCAAGGTTAGCGTTATTGTGCTTAATATCAGCCATTGAGAAGAAGGACTTTGTTTCATGAGACACAATAAACACAGGTAACTTGAAGAGGAAATGTTGAAAAGGAGGAGGATGAAATAAGAGAGCAAAAGGTTTTATTGTAAAGCATTTTTATTTCTTGGGAGTTTTAGTAGGTAAACTGTGTAAATGGCAGCTTGCTTATGACTTGGGTTTGGAAACTAGTTCCCTTTCCTTATGTTTTGTGGGTTCTTTTGTCTTTTAAAATGCCCACAGTCCTCCAACCTATCTCCCATCCTGGCAGTGATGTTTATACTACACATTCTTCTACTGTTTTGTGCAGCCAGTGCTATCACAGCTACGCTGAATGAGGTTCCAGCCTAACTACAATATTAACCCTGCAAATCTGTTCATTTTCTCTCGAGCAGCCCCAGGCAGGTTATACAGGAGAATGTGTCCAATTGAAAAACTATCACAGACTCGGTGGTGCTGCACTGTGCTAAATTGCAAGAGAGCTGTGTTTTTTCTGCCGGAGAGGATCCTGTGAAGGGACATGGTGCTGTCCATCTCACACAAGTTACAGAATTTGTTTTTCGTTTTAGTCTCAACTTTCGCTGATAATTTTATGTTTATTTTTGCCAAACCATTTGTCTGCTTTTAAGCACTGAAATGTGTTACTCAGACCTGCTGCTTTCCTCCTGCTGATCATCCAACGCGTGCTCCCCCCACCCCCAGTTTGTGTCAGTCCTTGACTTCTTACTTTCACCTTTGTAGTTGTTGTTTTTAATTTTTTCTTCGTTATTTTACTAAATACCACTCTGCAGATCAGTAGCATCTTGGGTGGTGGTTGTACCACATAGCATTTGTAGCAGACATTAGTTTTGCATAGCGTGTGTACCTTATTTTGTCTGGACTTGTCTTCTTTGTGCTGCAGGCACCTCCTCCAGCAATTGTAGTGATTAAGCCTGGTATTTCTGCAGATTTATATTAACTTGTGCTTATAAAGAAAGAGAAGAAACCCAACCCTCTCCCCCCTAACATCTAAACTAGATGTTTTCCTTCATTCCCTTCGTTTTTATCAGTATGAGACCTAAGCTTGCTTTTGTGTATGAAAGAAAATTAGTTAAGTACCTTGTGGTTTATAGGTGCCTTTTGTTACGTATTACTCGAATTTATTGTGCAACGTTGGCCCGTAAATCATTTCAGCCAGACATTTACCTGGCTCATGTTGCCTTTATGGTTTGAGTCTTTTAACAGCCGTGAAAAATGGAGAAATGATGTTTTTGGCGGCGGCGGACTCTGCTAGTCCGAATGCCCCGTAACTCTCTCTCATGGCCGCGCTCCGCTTTGGCGAGGTTTGCTGCCTGGCTCTGAGGAGATGTTTACAAGGAATCCATTACTTTGTGCAGCTGAAAGACAGTGTTGAAAGAACAAAGGGAGTTTTGTGATGAAGCGTATCTGACTTCTCGCTGCTTTGCTTACCTTTTAAATGTAAAACTTAGTCATTTGCAAGGGCTTTTAGTTCTCAGGGCATCCCTATAAGATTCCACCCCGTGTGGAGCTGTCCTTCAGTCGAAAGCCGGGGTTGTCTCAAAACCGCTCTCGAGTGCATTTCTATTTTAATCCCCAACTTTGCCTGCCGCCTGCCTTCCTGGCTCCAGCTCACCGCCCTGCCCTGCCCCACCCGCCGCGCAGGCGGCCGCTGCTCCGTGCTGGCGGTGCGGCGCTGCCTCTGTGACTAAAAGTTGGTTCCGGCAGCAGAGCATCGGCTCCCGCTCCGCGCTCCGAGCTCGCCGGCCTCGGGAAGCCGCTCGGACCTGCAGCCTATGTGGGGCACGCGGGGGCAGCTGTCGCCATACGCATAACTTTTAAATGGAAAATGTCTCTCTCAAAGGCTGTCGATGTCCAGTGGTCTGCAGTCCATGAGCAGTTGACTAGTCCAGGTGTTTCTGCTTCTGTTCCTGTGCTATGTGAATTGGGAATTCGAGAGAAGAGTGTGCAGGATGGAGGAGTTGAGGGTTTGTATTTCTGTTCTGGTGGTACGGCAGTGACGGAGGGCTTGGGAAGGAGCAGAAAGTCTACCTGGGGTCATCTTAATTAAGGAAAATATTGTTCTCGGTCTTTTTGTCTGCATCTCTTTCTGTCAGTGCCTTTATCAACGCTTAAAAATGAGAATGACCCTTTTTGCTGGTATGGATTGACTGTCACGAGTAGTATTCAGGAAAAATTTGTTTTATTGAATGCGATTTCTACTTTGTGGGTTTTATCAGTGCATTTTGCCCCACTTATTTAAAATGTAGTCATTTAAGACTCTTGGAGCTGGATTCATTTTGAAAACTGCCGAATATTTGTCTGTGCTTTACTAAGATAAAAGTCATAATCTATGAGACAGTCCTATTGATTCAACTGTGGGTTTCTGTGAGGTTTTTAAGGAGATCATTAACCCACGTCTATCTTTTCACAGGACAGTCGGCCCAATATGTCAAGACCTCTGATCACTAGATCCCCTGCATCTCCATTGAACAATCAAGGCATCCCCACTCCAGCACAGCTCACAAAATCCAACGCACCAGTTCACATTGATGTGGGTGGGCACATGTATACCAGCAGCTTGGCCACGCTTACAAAATATCCCGATTCCAGGTAACTTTAAAATGCTTCTTCTGCATGTCTTTGGCAAACTCCTTTTCTTCCATTTCGTGCTTGGACGCCCTGGGGCTGTCTCAGAATGATGAATTTAGTTCCTTTTGTTTCAAAATTAAATTAGCTTTCTTTGTTAGTAGGCAGTTAGAGACTTACTTTTCTTTCCCTGCTCCAGTGTGTTTCTGACAAATGGCACTTCTGCAAATCCTGATGTGTGTGTACTAAAACAAAGCTGATAGTAAAGAGCACTTACTTTCTGCTACCTGGGATTCTGGATTTATGCCAGGGCACCCATGCTGTGGTTTGTTACATTCAAAAACTGTAGTGATACTGCATTTAAGCCCAAAGGTGGGGGTGTTGGGGTATTTGTTTTGTTTCTTTTGGAGCAGTAACTGCTCTCCTGTACTGTCAACATGTCATCTCGGATGTGTCACTTGAGGCAAAGGCAAGGTTGAATAAAACAAACTCTAGGACAGGGTTAACTGAATACTTTTATAGAATCTTAGGACTCTTCAAACAATTAGGCTCTTAACTCTCACGTACCTTTTGAGTGACATATTTGTGACTCTGGTAGCTCACTGTTGTTAAGCAGTCAGAAAAGTGCTGCATGCGTGAGCGAACGGTGCATGCAGAGCGGATAAAGCAAGAGTGCGTGTCTAAGAAAACAAGAGTTCATTTAATAGTGTGTGTGGGTATTACCTGGTGGTGATGGCAGACAAACAGTGTAGTGGTACTGTAACTCTAAGGGTTGGTTATCAGACAGCAGGTGTTCGTTGTGTCCACTGTATTAATCTATACCTTGCCCTTCACCGCCCGATCCTGCTCTAGAGGGAAAGCAGTGTTACCATTGTGTTCTCTCCAGTCTGAGGGGGCAGATTTTCAGTTTCTTGATCCCACAGCTCTGACTTGCCTTTCCAGAGGGCACGAAGCACGCTTCATGGGATGTGACTTCCTTCAAAGCCGGGGTTTCACTTGATACTACTGCCTCTGCAGCGTCATAGTATTGGGTGGACTGAAGTAGTGCTCCTGACAGAAGGAGCTGGCAGGGCTGGAGGAAGAGAGCAGTACATACAGCGAGGCACATGGCCTTTCTTATGACAGCCTCCTCAAAGAAGGCCCAGCAGAGGGGCGTAAAAGAAGCCATGCCAAAGCCTGGATCTGCCAGGAGAGATTGAAGTAATGTCTGGGAAAACTTGAGCTGTTCTTCGAAAACCAAATCTGTTGTTTTGGGGATTTTTTTCGGAGCTGCTTGTGTTCAGCTCCTAGTAGTTGTGATTACTTAGTGGGTTTTTTGGTAGTTGGAGCAGTGATGGCGTCTGACACTGTTATGTACGCAGAATGAGAGGCTGCTGCTTCTGTTTTCATGTCAGATTCACAGAGAGAGTATATTACTTCAAGTGAAGAAACACTAAAATGTCATTCAAAAATGTGTATGGTGGCAGTGGAATTTAAACTTAATGTATTCTGTGCTCAATGGAGCCATTGTAGCACTTGAAAGTGAAAGCTATGCCTGTAGTATCAAAGCCAGTTTAATAAATTAAACATTTTAAAAGCTCTTCAAACATAATTTAAAGAAAACCCAAACTCTGAGTTATAGTCATTCTGTTTCAAGTCGTTCTGGCATGTGTTTGTGTTTCAGTTCTGACAGCGTCTTTTGAACCTCTTGATGAGTGAATATTTCCAGCACAGCTGTTAGAACCTGGAATTCCCAGCCACTTCCAGAACTTGAGAAATTTTTTTTAACATTAACAGCTTCAAAAGAGCAATTATTAAACTCGTTTGAATGTCAAGACAATGGCATGAAGCAATATGCCAGTGATCATGATACAGTTGTTTGGGTTTTGTCTGAAATTTTGCCATCAGGTTTTTTTCCAGTGGAGGGTTGGGATGTATATATGTGTGTATATATATCTATACATATTTATATAGAGTGAGTGCTAGGTAAAAATTATCCAGTAATATTTGGACATTAATACAAATTGTTTCTTGGAGCCTGACCTGGTCAGTTTATATCTAGCTAGACTCTAACTTTGTTACTCAAGTTTAGCACAAGGTTTTTGTCAACATTGCTTATATGTTTCTTTTTCTGCCAATATCACATGTGTGAATGATATCAAAACTAAGGAAGGTCTCATAGATATTTTTGGGCCAATTGAAACCTCCTGAGACTTACTGTCATATGAAGTATTGTCTGCGAAAAATAAGGTCTTGATTATCTTGCCTGAAAGAGCACTGCTCCAGGGATGAGTCAAGGCATCGGTTGCAGGCTCCAGCGTGTAACAGGTTGAGACACGAAAGTCATTACGTTTCTGACTCGTATTACATGTAGTCTAAGGGCCAGAAGCCTAAAATGAACCTTTCATCTGTGGGCCAGGTACCAGAGTCATCTTTCTTTGTGAGATTGAAAGGGTGATATTCAAACCAGCAGCTTTGGAGTCACTCTGACTTGCTGGTGTGAGGGAGACCTATTCTGATAGAGCTGTCTCTGCTTTGCAGCAAGTGTACTCCTCCTTCTGGGCTCAATAGCATCTCATCTTGTGCTGCTCTATTTTCTTCTTCCTGGACAGTAGAGTACGAATTAGAAAGAGTACTTTAAAAAAGAGTTCTTTAAATGATATCAGGTAAAGACTTGTAGCTTGAAGGGATCATTTTCCATAATTCTTCTGTTACGTTCCCCAACCTGGTTTGTGCCTTGACATGTAAAATGCCTACTGACAGATATCCATTCATTCCTCCAAAGAAATCTTGGTGTGACTATTGTAAAAGTGTCTTGCTGCTGCTGCTGGATCCCTGTCCTTTGCTTTGGAAAGACCATTGTGGGCTTCCCTCAAATGCTGTTGTGATTGAAGAACCCAAGGAATCAGAACCGATCTGTGTTTTGGACAAAAGCTGACTCAGTGAAGCAATCTGACAGACAAGAAGCTTATCTAATAGATGGTTTGAATTGAGTAATCCTAGAATTATAAATTCTGAAGCTAAAATAATGCTTTAAAAAGCCCTCAAAATTAATTTAAAAATCTAGTAGCATATAATTTCAAAGAGCCCAGTTATAACCCGGACTAGGGAGAACCTATTGTGTTCACAAGGAAAATCCCCTATGAATACTTCAGCTCATCACCAGGCTTCAGGTTCTCCCAAGAAACCAGTGAGACCGTGCCTCAAACATGGTCTCATGAAGCTGAATGACACAATTTCCCAGACCTAGGCTTTAGGAAGAGGCAGTTTGAATCAGCATATCTACCAAGAAGACCTAACATAAGGTCTCTCTGCTGAAATAAATAGCAATTTTCTTTTAAAGTCTGAGGAGGGAGCAGGTGTCCTTCTATGTAGCTCTCTCCACCACGACTGTAGACCTTGGTGCATTCACCCCTGTACACACTGTACAACCTTTGGTTTACTTGAAGTTACCAGATCTTCAGGTTGGTATCTGGCAACACAGAGCTATCTGTTAAAGATTTGGGTGCACAAAAATTTGTTTGGAATTCCTTGGCTTTTGCAACAAAGATTTTTTGAAATAAATTGTTTTCTTTCCACTGCCCAGGGAAAAAAAAAAATTCAGGAAAGGTGGATCCAAGATGAGGATCTGCTAAAGGAGTCTTTCTCCCCTGAGAGCTGAGGCACGTGCATGTTGTGCCATTGCTCCCTGTGGTCACCAGAGAGTCTGAGGAGAACGGGTTGAGGTGTTAGGATTTATGATTATGAGGAGAGGAAGTACTGGCCAGTTAGCTCTGATACTTTAGCCCAAGCAGCCTACTCTCCTTCCAGGGCATTATGATCTTGCAGTAGGATCGAACCCTTTGCTTGGGGTCGGCATTCCTACATCTCTCAGCCTTAATGCTGTCTGTACGGCATCTACCAAAAGTTATTGTGTATCAGGCTAAGACAACCTCAATTGACTATCAGAACTAAATGGGAAGATGTGTGACTTTGATCATACAAGCATCAGCTGTCTGATATCTCTGATATCAGCAATATCAGCAGTGTTGTCTATCTCGTATGTTCAAAGCATCTGAACTTTTAATTAGTTCTGTCCAAGTCATCTGGTACAAATATTTGCATAACACCGTGGCATTGGGTTGCCACATCCTATATTCCCACCACAGAATGGGAAAAATTCACTTAAAACCTTGTATATAACTTTGTGGAGCCTTCTGGAGTATCTGTTTGTGTTGCTACATCTCCCATCTTGAGTTACTCCCTGCATATGAAGATGGATTCTTCTTATACGGTATTTCACAATCCTTCCAAATTTCTGCCCAGGGCTATTTCAGGTTTTCATATGAACCAATCCATTCGTGTCCCAGTTTTCTTACCCAATCTTCACTCTCAGCCCTCAGGGAAATTAAATTTCACACACTTGGATCCAGTTAGGACACTGGCTTTTTTTTTTTTATTGGTAAGGAGTTTTTTTGCATCCAGAGCACAGAATTACTTAGGAGAATGCCCAGACTGTCCTTGGCCTTTTTTGACAGTTTGCAAGAAAGACTTATCCTTCACAAGTTGTGTAGGTGGACTTCCAAGGACGTGCTATGAATCAGGCAGCACTGCTTGCCTGTTTCAGAGCTCTGGATGTTTCTGTTATCAGTCCCCAGGTCCAAAACAAACTGACACGGCCCTTAGTTCAAACTCCTGCACATTGCAGCACCGTGCTGGAGACTTCTGTCTTGGCAGGAGACCTGCTGTGGTGAGGGTGGCCTGCACTTTGCATAGGCCTCCCTCTGTAATACCTCCATGAAAGCAGCCCTGTCACAACTTTCCCACTCACCTTGGAGAGTACCTCTCAAACTGCTCTAAGTTATGCTAAACTTAAAGAAACACAAAATTTTCTAACTAACAAGCATTTGGTGATTTGGGTTTTTTAAAGAAATCTTGAAAGAGTGGGTGTTACTGCATCTTTATTTCCACTCTCCTTATTTGGATTTTTTTTCCTGAGAGGTACATCTTTCTAGAATCTATCTATTTCTGTTCTAGAAAGATACATATATCTGTATCTTTCTAGAATAGCAACATCAAAGTCTGATGAGGTAGTAGTTCTTAAATCAGTGTGATACTGCAGTAGCAAGACTACAGGAGGCTTGCACTTTTTGAGAGCAAATATCGTGTTGCAAGTTCTAAAGAGCAAGCTTCTCTGAAAGTTTTCAGTATTGCTGTAACCAGCTTTGTCTGCTCTATTAGCATGAATGGTCCAGGTCACAACTTTTTAATATTTTGTAACATTCCTGGCAGGAGGGAAATAGGCAGAAGAAGTTGGCAGAGGGTCAGTTCAATCTTTGTTATCTATCCTGTCTTACTCATCTCATTATTCACCTTTTATATTTCATAGTTTGATTGCTGTGTGGTGGCAAAGAAAAAGGAGGGCTTGGGATAGGGAAATACATTGACTCTCACTGACCTGTTCTATGACCCAAGATAACTGATTTAACTTTGAGCTTCGCTTGCTTCCTACCAAGGTTAACAAAAAAACAATTTGTAGAGTGCTTTGGGATGGTGATTGAAAGTGTAGAAGATTACTATCTCTAAGCATAAATATTTATAGATCCAGTAACTGAGACAGAGGTTGATGATGTTGGTATCATCACTAACACATATTAGTAAAAAATGAAATGTTGATTCATGGGGACCAGATTCAACACAGTCAGGCAGTACAGTTGTGTTGGTTAGTGTAACCACATATACAAACTTGGAAAGAAAATAGAAACAGAACTGTCAATGATACTATTCTTTATGCCTGTTTAAAGAAATTCAGAGAATTTACACAACTGAGATTTTAAAGAGAACTCTCTTGCAACACACATCTGTCAATAAAGAGCTTGGAGGGGTATTTTCTGGTCCTGGCTGAACCAAGATTAATTGTAGCTCTAGGTATGTATATTGAACTTAGGGTATATATTGACCTCATTTTGCCTCAATTAATGATCACCACAGGTCAGTCATCACTGCTGCCTCAGTAGAAGTAAATAGTTTTCAAACTGTAGTCCTGTAATATGTTTAACTTGCAAGGTCAGCAAGTTGCTGCTGTTGCTTATGGCTAGTGACTGGTGAAAGAAATAGCACCATCAGATTAGCAGGTTCTCACATTATGTGGTCCATAACTGGTGGTGAGTCATCACTGAAAGGGGCCACAATATTGATGTCTGTCTTCCTGTTCTAAATGTCAGTAAATGTGGGCTTATGTATTATTTACTTGGAGGGTGAAAAGCAGTGTCCTGTACTTGTTCAATGCTTTTGCACTCAAATGTGTAAAACAACAGTGCAATCAAGATAGGGGATTGTTGGAGTGCTCCTTGCACTTATGCAGACCCAGAGAAAGTCGACATGCAGACTTGATGCTACAGGGGTTCATGCTGTGCTTGTCTCTGGCTGCCTGGCTATGGCAGTGTATAAGGAAATATGCTCAGAGGAGTAAGTATCTACATTCAGGAGTGTTAAAAAGTTAAAGGCTTCAGATCCTTATTTCTGAGGCTAGTAATCCTCAGAAGTAACAATCACTTTTGTTGAGGTGAAGGAAGAAAATCCATAGCCATATTATCAGTGTATAGATTCCTTTGCCAGTTGGCACGTGTGAGTTTGTAGGGGTTGGATCACCCTGTAAGTCCAGGAGAGGGGAGGTTGTCAATAACTAGTTTAAGGGTCTGTGCTCTGAGAAATCATTTGGTTGCAAAGGCTGCTTGACATCCTCAGTGAATGGAAATTTGTGGATGAGAACCTTACAACGTTTGAATTTTTCTACCCAATAGCATGGTTTCATAAGCTAGACTGAAGGCACCCAAGCAGTATTTCTCACTCTGCCTGACCAATACCTGGGAAGATAAAACAATATGCTGAGTCTATGGGTCTCTCTGACCTAATAAGAAAAATCCCATTAGAAACTGAGGTGGCATTGAAGTATTCTGTTTATTGGTCGTTCCTGAAAGGGCCCAGGTTTGAACCACAGTCATGAGGTTCAGTGGTTTGTTTTGCTTTTTGCTGTACTTACAGAGGTTCCTGAGTGCAAGGAGTATGTTAGCACAAGGTTCTCATTCTGCTTCCACATAAACTGTTTGTACTTCATTGGTCTTTCATAAGTTGCAATGTAGTTGCTAAGCAAATTGGTATCTGGTACATACATAATTACAGAAGCAAACACTTGGCTTCCAGTTTTGCCGTCAACACCCGGCCACCTCTTGGGTGTGTTTGAAGCTTTAGGATATAGATTCCAACTTCTGGCTTACTTCTTTCTGGTGATGATCAACCTTCTGGCTGGGTTTCATGTATACAAGTATGCCTGCCATTTGGGGGTGTATTTGCAGAGGTTGCATAGGAAATGGTGAAAACTGCTTAGGACTCAATGGTTATCTGCAGTCATTTTCATGCAAATAAGACACAAATGCTGTGTTGGCCAAGGGAATGTCATCAGTTCCTGTTATGTGAACTTTTCCTCTAACTTAACCGGTCTGCAGTTTATTCAAATATCATAACCAGACAAGTGTCATCTGGCAAGCTTTATTTCTCTTTTTGTCTTTTGTTCTCAATCTTTGTTTTGCCTTAGTCTACAAACTTGCAAGATGTTGCTGTCTTTGACTCTTGCCTTTCAGTATCCTTTTTTCTGTCCCTGTTCTGCTCTGAGCATTGACCCTGCTTCTGTCAGCTAAAGTCCTTCATTGCTTTGTCTTCATTTCTTTTTCGTACACAGTTTTCTATCTCTGTTGGAAGGAGTCAGAGCCCACAGAGGTCACAAGTGATCTTTACCTGACCAGATCAAAGCACATTGCTTGTCCTTTTCCCCCCACACATGTATGGTTTTCTGGCTCTTGTTAATAGCGAGGTTTCTTTGAGTAGGTAAACAGCATCTTTTATAGATATCTCAGATGATGCTTTTGCTCTTAGTGACATCAGTTGAAGGAATGCTCTGAGACTCATTCACACTGATTTCTTTCATTGAGTCTTTAAATCAGTAATCAAATAAATTGTTTCTAGCTCTGATGTGTACATTAGCTTGAGTCTGTAGGACTCTTCCAGCACAGTTGTCTCTACACCTCATGAGGACAATTTTCTAGGCACTTTGAAGGCACTTTCTGCCTGCTCCAGAGAACCAACGGGCTTCTGCAACCGTTTGAAAGCGTTTAAGCTGAGCTTGTAGCTGCTACTTGTGGATTGCTTTGTAGGGACATGCCTTTAGGAAAGCAGTGGGCTCAGTCACTTTCCTATCCAGTCCTTCCACTGTGCAGCACCATGTGTGTAGACACTTGGGTAGCTCAGGTGCTCAAAGCAATATAGCACGGCGCTCCACCTGGACTCGTTTTTCCTGCTTCCAGCAAACCCAGCTGTGCCACGTCTGGTACCCAAGCTAATTACTGAAGACCTATCTTGCCTATTTCTTCACACTGCTGCATTTTGCAGAACAGGCATTTGGTGAAGGAGAGAAACACTGGCAATTCCGTTTCTGTGAATCAAAAACTTTCTGTTTGCAAAGAATTAAAAGAGGTAAAAGGGGAGAGTAATAGAAAGATGCAACGGTTTTGTTCATAAGATGAGACAGTTGAGCAAAGCAGTGTTAAATGCAGTGGGATATGCTTCAGCAGTTCAGCAATTTAGAAAGATAAATTCTACCTCCTAGACCGCAATGGGGTTTTCATGGTAAAATGTGAGAAGCATGTCAATCAAATGGTAGACATAATTGTTCTTTAAGTGACCTATTAACATCCTATTCCTTTTAATTAAAAATTGTATTTACGTTCTCATACAGGCCATATTTGAACGGTGAAAACTCTTTCCATGTGAGGCGTGTTGCAGGTGAAAGGCTGTCACAAGCTGTGTGACACATGTGAAATGGGAGTGATTGAAGTCCCAGTGCAGCAACGTGGCTTGCCTTCGGCTCCCTGCTGACACAGAGGGAGATGGAGGGATAAGCAGCATCTCCCAGGACCACACCCAAACCCTTTGCATTCCTTGCCTAAGAAATTGCTTGTAGTTGCTTATTGTGGCATAGAAAGTTATAATATACAGCATTTGCCATAAGTGTGTCACTTCAGAGCAAATGATGGATTATGTCCTTCCACACCCCAAAAGTTGTTCTTTGTGCTGTAATTAAAAAATAAATGTTGCAATGTTGAATTGGAAATATTTTGTGCCATACAATGAATTTGTTTTGTTAGGTTGCCTGGATGTAATTGCACCAATGTCAGTGCATTAAACCCGTGTCACGGGGTACTGGTTTCCTGCCGCTACACCAGTGCCAAGCACTGCTTTGCTTAGCAGCTCTGCTGCTGTTTATCTCCATCAGCCCTAGTGATTAGTTTGCTTCTGTGGAACTTTTTTTCTTATTTTGCTCCCTGCATGGGTCCTATAAATTATAGTTCTGTTCGAGTGCTAACCACAAATCCCAAACAGTAGGAAGCGCTGCCATGCCAGAGAGGGGCTCGGCTGGGAGCTGGTTTTAGGTTTGCCCACACTTGTCGGTGATACGAGGGGAAGAAGGTGCTCCAAACCGTGACGGTCTGCTGGGCCCCTTCTACCCATCTGAAAATTGATCCCTCTTAAACAGTTTAGAGGACCCTCGGGGTCTTGCAGCTTACATAAAAAATGAAAGCCCTTCCTGTCTTAGAGCAGTGCAAGCAGTCAATACAAAAGAGAAAAATGATCTTTTAAGTGTATCCCATTGAATCCATTATCTCGAGGGCCTGTGCTTGATGCTTCATCAAAACATCATCGTCTTGGTGATGCATGGGGGAGAGGGTGAGGGGGCGTTCAGGGGATTTCAGAGAAAATGCTGCAGTACTCTCAGTGCCACAGGACAGGCTAAATATGATACAAGCCAGAAAATGAGAGCTTCATAAAAACTGATATGTTCCTCCTTATAACATATTGAATTTTGTATGTTTGAAACAAGCAAATCATTCAGGAAAAGTTTTGAATGTTTCTCTTGTAGCTATGAAAGTTCTGTTGGGCATCTTGTACAATAATTGCTTTGCTTTCAATCAGAATACAAATTTGCAGATTTTTTTTTCATTACAATGATCAAGAAAATAAAGGAGGAAAAAAAAATCAGTGTTTGTACCATCAATACGTTCTACCCTTGTCTTGGGAGGTAGTGAGAAGGTTGACCTGCTCTATCATGAGCTGAATTGGTACTGAATATCTAGATCTTATGAGCAAGTGTCAGAATTGTTAGTTTTTAAATGCTGAAGTTTTTAAAATCTTTTGCATGCCTGTACTAATGATTCATATGTTTTCCTTAGAATAGCACAAAAGGAAAATCATTGATTTCTGCTGTTCTGAGTTTGCCGTATTTACGATGTGACTGTGGAGTTTTTTGCCAGATTATGGGGGTAGGAGCTGATCTTTCTTACTGGCAATAGTAAGAATGTTGCTCTTTTGGTAGATTATAAGCAGTAAAGTGGAAGAACTGGAATTTGTTTTCAATAACCAGTAGCATGAGTAATTCAGAAAAACTATTGAAAAAAGGTGTATTTTTGGAAGACAGAACAGCGAAGAGGCACTATTTCTGGATGTAACTGAGCTGTCAAGCGCACATCTTTTGGGGTGTCCTCCATTTCCTTTGGTGAAAGCCTTGCTTAAATAAACTGAGCAGTAGGCAGTGGGTGTGTGTGCTCCTTGCACAACAACATACACCCAGCTGCTTTGTTGGCCAGGGTGATCCCAAAGGCAGAGTGCTGTCAACATTCCTAATTGGTTATTACCCAATAACACACACCCTCCAGTGTCTTGGGACTACAAAACACTTTTTACCTAGCCTTCCTACATGAATAATGAAGTGCTTCAAATATTCATCCAATTATAGTCAGCCTCTCTCTTGGCTAAGGATTGCCAAATGCAATTGGACATACTTCTGACATAGAATTTCAGGCTATATCTATGTTGGAAGGGTTTAGTCATAATTCTTGACTTCTGGGGAGAGATTAGATAACACCATGATGGTAATTTCTCCAGCCTCAAAAACTATTGCTTATTCACTTTTGCTATGAAATTCTCGTTTACTAGCAGTATAATGTGGGAGTTTTAGGAATATTTTTTTTCATTTTCTATTTGGAGCTTGTCACATGAAACTCCTCATGTTTGTTTAAAAAAATGAGATGGTTTGCTTTTTCTCCAAACTCCACAGGACTGAAGTTGCCATCAAGCATGTGAAAAGCAGTTAGCATGTGTACTTTTAAAATCTGTAGTTTTATGTTTTAAAACTCTATTTATGTTTATCTTATATTTTTTCTGAATATTTTTCTGCCCAGCACAATTGACTCCTGATGTGCCAGTGGCTGATTTTTAAACGTTTTTCTCATGCCTTGCTAACATTTTCAAAAAGAATGTCCTTATCCTTTGCAGAATATTAAGGTTTAATTTTGCTTTACTAGCTTCTCCTGTGTATAAGCTTCCCTGAGTGAAAATCTTCCCTCTGGCCTTTCCAAACCTAATGAAGGTCGTGTTCCATACCCCTGCTCACGGCAGCTTCCAGCTCCACTGCAGTAATGCCATAGGGAACCACACTGGTTCCATCGTGCTGCCACAGAGAAAAGCCCAGTGTCCATCTTTGTGGTGCAAAGGAGATGCATTAGTAAGGAAGTGGTGGCAAATGTTATTCTAGGGGGATACAAGCTGGCAAAACAGTGGCAGGCAGGATACCTGCCTGCTTGTTTCCCCTTTGGAAGACCTTATGGGAAAGGGAAAGGAGAAAAACTGCTGCTTTTCTGTAGCTAAAGCGTATTTGGAGGCTTCACTTTTCATCAGGCATTCACATTTTCCCAGTTTCTAATATTGCTGTCTCATAAAGCTGGGCCTTGGGCCATGCCTCTCATACTGGCCTTCCCTTGCTTAGCAGCTAACCTCGATAAACTCATCAGCAAAGCTACAATTGCACTTTCCCGCTTCCACTTTGGATTAATGGTGTAGCTCTCCGAAACTGAATGGGTGCTGCTCTCCAGCTCACAGAGGTCTGATTCTAGGTGAGCATTTAATTCCCCTCTTGGGAAGTAGAAATAAAAGCCCTCATCAGGTATGTTTCATGCTTCTCTCTTGGGTAGGCTCAACAAAATGAAGGATGAAAAAGATGCTCTTGGAAGTCGCTGCTGTCTGCTATCATTACAAGGCATAAAGCACTGGTCTGAAAATAGAAACAGCTGGTATGGGTGCAACTTTCAATTGTGTTTAGCTTCTGCATGGGTCAGTTTATTATTTCCTATTAAAATGCAAAGTAGTTCAGTCAGAGGCATAAGCCCTTCTTCCTTCTCTTTATTAATGAAATTCTGGAAACGTGATAAACATGAATGGCCCTGGCAGTGATGAAGAACACATAACAGGTTTGGTACTGTGTAAAAAACGTAAACCTGGTTGTGCACTTCTTATTCAGAGAAGAAAAATTAGTCATGTTGTTCTGCAAACCTGAACCTGAGCCTGAGGAAACTCTGCTGGGCTGTGCCAGGCTATTTCATGTGGGGACAGCTCATCTGCAGCTCTTCTGGGAGTATTTCTTCCAAGAGCCCTTTCTGTTGCTCTGAAGGACCACAGAAAGGGCTCTGTCCCTTGACCTTTCACGCCAGAATATTTTTCTTTGCAGTATGCTTCTACTGGGAAAGGTGAGCAGTGATGAAAGCTTTATCAGTTGTAAATTCCAGAGGCTGTAGGCAGAACAAAATAAATGGGGTGAGGTCCCAAAAAAAGCAGTCAGTGAAATCTAGTCCTGATAAAGGTCAAGTTTGTTGTGGCATGTTGCTGACTAAATGCACATCCATCGTAACAGAGAGTTTATTTTCCTCACTGCTGTCCTAATATTATTCTGCCCTAGTAACAAAATGTCGGGGATGGTAGGGCAGGTAGTGTGGGGGGAGCTGATGCCCCGGTCAGAAGCGGCTCCACATGCTTCAGCCAGCAAGAATGTGTTCCTGTCAGCTTTCCCTGCTTCAGAGTTGAGGTGAAGCTCCTTGTTTGTCTTGTCTGAGTGTCTAGTTATAATAAATAATAAGCCAGTGATGTGCTCCCAAAATTAGATGTGGAATTTCATTTTGCCTGTGTTCACAGATTGAGGAGCAAACGTGCTTTTTCTGGCTTTGATCCTGCCAAGTAGCCTGAGCTGCTGTCCACAGTCATATGCTGGCTATTTCTGTGCCCCTCAGTATTTGTTTAGCAGAGGATTTTCCTCGAAGATCAACCAACCCTTGAAGCACAATGGAGAAATACCCCTTTCTTTTGTCATCTCTTGTGAGGCTCATTTCTTGGTAAACACTTGTCCAGGATCCCTGCAAAGCTGTTGCTGCCTTTGTGTTATGAGTGTGAATATGGCAGGCTCGTTCTTTACTGCAGTGTAAACCCCTGGGGCAGATCTCTGCCGCAGGTCTTCCAACATCAAAGCACGGAGATGGTGGTTGGTGGCAATTAGAGGCAGCAAAGATGGCTCATGTGCCTGCACCCACTGTGCAGCTCTGGGTGGGCTGCAGGATTCAGGGATGGAGTAGGCACAGCTGCTGAGCAGTAGGGCTTGGGGAAAGAATCTGATCTGAGGGGCAGCTGCAAGCAAATGAGACCTGTTGTCTTGCTGCTTTTGTTGACTGCGCTGCTGCAGTGTCAGTGGTAATATGAAGAGCCCAGTCTGACCTCAGGTGCCTTCTCCCTCCTCTTAAAACCCATCATGAAGCTGGTGCTCAGCAGCAGGTTATGCCTTCTGCTGGACAACTGGGCAGCCCAGGTCCATTTCGCCTCCTGTCATTATTTTTGGGTAGTCGTCTTGTGGTATACACTGAGGGAAGAAAAGATGTCCAAAAGTGAGTGGCCATAAACTGCACCATGGGTTTCTGTCACAGGACTGTGAGGTTAAAACAAATAAATCCAGACTTTTGTGCATAGGGTGGTTAGCAATATATAATTTGGTGGTCTGACTTCCTAGTCAAAGTTGGTTGTTTTAACACATTATCTTTCTCCAGACTTCTTCCTTTCACGGTACTAATTGGCTTCTGCCTGCCACTAAAAGAGGAGGTTTTTAGGAAGGTAATGGAAAATAATCAAAATCAAACTATAGCCCCAAACTGTTTGTTGCAACACTGGGGGCTTCTGGAGAGATGGGGCTTAGATGAAACAGTGCAGCTCTTGATTACCCTAAACTATTTTCAGTCTTCTGCACCTTTTGATAACATGGTTCTGTAGATCTCCTGTAAAGATAGCAGAAAACAATTTATATCTATGCCTTGGGGTGATGAAAGAAAAAAAAAATCAGAAATCTACCAAGACACCTGCATTTCTGTTAAATTAAAATTTTATTACATTCACATATAGAGCAAAAAGCATTGGTATTAACTAAGTACACAAGTGGAGGGAATAATGCAAGGTGGTTGTAATGTGTTTTATTTTCAACAGAGAGGAGGAGAACTTTTTGAAACAGTTTTCTGTTCCCAAAAATGCCTGTATCAGAACTTGCATTGTGCTAAAAAACTGTAGGTTTGAAATTCAGTATTTTTCTCAGTAAATTCTTAGCTTTTTTTTTTTTCTTGTTGATAAGGGAATCCTTGTCTTTTGGCATATGTACCTGTGTTGGTTCTTGATCAGGTTTTTTTTCAGTACTAGTGCAAGCTGCAACTGAATTTATTGATGTGAGGGTTGTGTGGTGTTACCAGCATTTGGGAAAAAAGGCAGATGCAGTATGGAGAGACCCTTAGGAAATGTGCTTTTTTCCCTTCTATTAATCCAAGTGTAGTTATATTTTGCTCTTTTTAGAGAAAAGCTTCGCATTTAAGTGAATGAAATAATGAAAACCTACCAACTCAAGCAGTAATCTGCTTCATCATCAGCATATTTCTACTAGTTTAAAAGCAGTGCTCAGCTTGGTAGGCATCTTCTTGTTTATTAATGGCCTGAAATCACCAGAGGAAGATTGCGGCTGTTGGGTTGTGCTGGTTTCCACCAGGAAGATCACAACGGATGTAAGGCATATATCTTCACTGTCGTAAATCCTCCCGACTGATGGAGTTATGCTCGTTTGAGTGTTTCTCCACAGATCATTTCCCACCTGTCTGCCTGCATTCAGGATTTATTAGGTGCTACGTGACAGAGCTGTCGCAATCTTTCGGGTGCACAAGGCGTGCGTGGAACAAGACCCAGCCCCGTGCGGGTGGGCTGCCCTCCTTGGCAGTCTCTGTCTGTCCATGGGCTGTAGCTTGATCCTGGAGCCAGCCCACTTCAACACCCTGCTAAAATACTTGAGGCTGACTGCCTGCATTTAGGAAGCAGGGCTCCTAACACGCTTTGCAGTGTAATATGACTTTGGATGTCACTCTTCTGTATTTCCTGTAGTGAAGCTGTAGCTCAGGAGGAAGCTAAGACCAATCAGCTCCTCTGTGTGAGAGTAACATGAGTTACAGAGTAAAAGAGCTCTTAAATTAAAAAGGTTACAAATTCCTACACAATTTAGGAGCACTACAAACTATTGCTCTGGATTTAATATCATATTAATTTGCAGGTTTTTTTATTTAATAGACTCTGATTTTTTTTAATTGAAATTAGTGCCTAGGAAAAATAGTGTTAGATTTTGTTTAATATATGAATTTTGGTGCAGTTAGTTTCTGGACATTTTTGTGAGTAGTTTACATTCACATTGACATAGGAAGCTAATGCCTGTGCACAGTTCCTGCCCGGACTCTGTGGCTGCTCCAGCAGGGCACAAGCCTGCAGTAGTGTCCCTGTGCCATCACCCAGCACTTTGGGATGCCCTAGAGTATCTGAAGTGGTAACAGGCAGCTGAATCACATCCTGGATGTTGTTTATTAAAGGAACCATGTTGTAACATTTACTTTTGTCATGTGGTGTTTTTGCAGATTTTGCTCTCTATAGTTATGGTGTGTGTTTTCACATCCATGGATTAATTATTCCTTGCACCACTACTTTATGGGGCTGTGTTGCTTCTGTGCTGTGTCTCAGTTCTCTTCCTTTCTCCTCTCTCTACCTCCTCCACAGGATTGCATCTGACCTGCTGTTGGGTTTGGTGTGGCTGCAGGGATGATTACACCATGGCAGCATCTAATTTAATAAACAATAAAGCCACTGTTTTGTATATGTAAAGTTTGTCAATGGAAATAATGTTATCTGTGTGTTTTTTTATCACCCCACCACCAGCAAAATGTTCAGGTGTGGCTTTGGCATTTCTAACCTGTGCAATAAGCATTATTTATTGCTCAGAGCCACTGTCTAAGATGTTTTAGGTGGACTTTCCTGTCCTCTTAACTGATTAGTACACAAGTTTTGTATGAACTGATTTGGTTAATGGTGTGATTTTTCTAGTTACTGAAGTGCATAAATCATTTCAACCTCTAGCATGAAAGCGATTAAATATGTAAATGTATGGGAATGAGTTATACGGGTATAAACGCATTTCTTTATATAGGCACTTGTGTGTGTCCACACTGGGGATCACAGCAATGTAATTGTATTTTATGTGAGTTAGAGTTAATAAAAAAAAAGAGCAGTGTACGGTCCTGTGTTTTGCATACTAAATTCTGTGCTCATAACACCCATCTCTTCCTTGCCTCTGTCTCTGTGTCATGCTCTTAGGCTACATGGATTGCCCTTCTAGAAGAATTTGTAATCTAGGATGTTAGTCTGAAAGTTCTGCTTTCAGTCTAGGTAGAGGAATCTCTGAGCAGGTGGGCTAAGTAAGTGGTAAAGGAAAACACGAATATTTGAGAGAAGTGTAATAAATGTGCTCTTGGGTAGCTGGCCTTGCAGCTTCTCTCATTTCAATTAAAGTAAGCTTTATAGGAAAAGAACATTATTTGGGCAGCCAGGGTGACCTTTGTTTGTAGTTTTCATAGTATATGTGTAATAATACCATCTCCAATACATTTGCCTGCCTCTATGCAGAGACGTGTTGCTTATTTACTAAACATGTGATCAGCATCTCCTGTTCTTCCTCAGTTCAGCATGTGTCCCTTGGGCTGTACTTTCTATTATTTGAAGATGCATTCTTGTGCGCTTTCTTTACAACGTTCCTCAGTCTGGTACCTTCTTGCTTCACTCAAAGGAGCTGAAAAAATTAAGGCGGGTGTGCTTAGTGGTAACATCACACAGGAAATCTGGCACATGCTTGGACAGAGTTCATTCTTCTGAACAGCCCCCATCTACCTTACCCATGTTCCCTTCCTGCACTCCCTTCCTCATCCATTAGATCTCCAGCAGATGAAGCAGGGGTCCTGTGGGCAGCAGCCTGCTGTGCTGTACAACCCTGGCTTTTCCCTCGCTGACATGCCAAGTCCAGGGTGCTGTGAGAAAAGAGTAGATCATTAAAGACATAGTCTAAAATCTTTCACACAGACGGAGGTTTGCAAATGTGAATTGCAGGAGCATCTCTAATATCTGACATATTTTAACTTGTGAAGCTTGTTTTGACTACCTTAATAGTGTTCTTTGTATGCGTATTTTTTTCTCCTTTGTCTATTTGTGTAGAGATTTTAAAAACCAGACTGATCGTCTTTTCCACCTTCCCTGGCAAATTTGTCTTCTGACAGTCCAAGCCCAAGTTCAGCAGCAGGGTTGAGACCTGGTAATCTGTTTTACAGGCTTCTGCTTCACAAGCTAACAGCAGCAAATTGTTGTCCTCTGCATGAACTGCACTTAAGAAGGATGTTACAAAGTTTGTATGTGACTTTCATGGGTATTTACTGAAAGCAGAAGAGTGAGGATGTTTGGGAATACTTCATTCTGGGCTCTGAAGGGTGGTGTTTTCTGGGGACACAGGCAGAGACATAGTTAACATCTGAAAGTTTTAGAAGCACTTTGTCTCTCTGAATTTTATTCATTAATGGGAAGCTTTTATTTAGGCTTTAGTGTAGAAGTGGCCTCTTTCTCTCAGGAAGCAGTCCCTGTAAGATCCCCCATGGAGCACACAGAGGTTAATTGTGCAGTCTCCTGTCTTTATGGGCTGCAGTGCAGGAGAAACTTGTGCAACTCTTGCAAAGGGAAAGGCAAGTGTGTTCTTGTCCTGTCTATGGAAACGTGTTGTCCTTTCTCTTAGAGAAGGCACCAGTTAACAAAACAACCTTGAAGTGATTTCTGGATAAGTAGTCAAAGTTGTGAAGATAATGGAAAGCTTAATTCATTATGGTTTCATTTCCATATTTGTCATTTATAGGGAAAGAGGTTCCAGGCATGTGAAGTGTGATGCCTGGTTCTCAATGTAACATTCTGGAAAAGGGCAGAATTAGCAACACCTTAGAGCTTCTACAAAGCATAAACATGCTGAAGTGGGGTCTCTGTTGGGTTTGGATCCAGAACTTGTTTTGCCACTACTTTTCTAAGGCATTTCATGGATAGAATCAGAGTGTTTCCTGATTTCCAGTGATTCATACGTGGAATTTTGATGCTGAGTATTCTCAAGGATACAGAGGAAATACTGAGAGCTAATAGCGGTTTGAATTAAATTCATGAAAGCTGAGGGGCAAACTTGATGTACAAAGGAATACATCAAAGGATTTCCCCCATTCTAAAAAGGTTTTTTTGTTGGTTGTTTGGGTTTTTTGAACATCATGAGTTTTGAAAGGGAAATGGCTCTGGTAGCTTTTTCCAAGCTGCTTTAACAGTGTCCTCTCTTTGTGGAATCCTCATGAACAGGTTTATCAACAGGGATTTGAAGATGGGTATTGTTAACAATCTTTTTATTAAAAAAAAAAAAAGTTGACAGGCTCAAAGGAGACTGAGTTGAAACTAATATATTTTTGCTTTTTACTCAAATGTGATCCTAAGACACAAGTTCCACTTTTTTACATTGCTGCTTGTGAAGGAGTTCCATATTCTGAATATATAGATTATCATGGCCTTTGGGATGTTGTGCATCCACTGGTTTACCTACTTTCTGGCTTTTGGTATTGAATGATAAACACTCCTCTTCTGCTCCTATCCCCCATTATCTGTACTCACAGCCAACCTGACCATCTTAAACATGATTAAAATATAATTCAAAAGTTATTAGCTAATTATGACGCAAAGTACTTAATTTGCCATTGCACCCTAATAACTTAAAGGTACTCCTGATAGCTCAGTAATAACCATATCATAAGCAAAAGGACACGGTTGCTACTAACTTAATAGGCAGCTTCCCTCAAGATAAAACAAATAACATACCTCAATGAAATCGGATTCAAGCTTAGTAAAATTATCTTGGCAAGCAAAGAGAGTATTTGTTAATTTTTCTGTGAAATGTTATCATTGCCAAGAAAACTTGGTTACAAAAAACAGAGATGGCAAAAGTATTTGCATGAATAATTGATTTAACATTTCATTGGTTTAAGTGATTTTAGGAAAAGTGGTTTTGATATGCTCTGGAAAACTAGAAAGTTTTTAAGGACTTATCTGCAAGATACCAAACACGGTAGGAGATGTGGGGCTTAAAGGCTTGTAGACTGTTCTTCAGTATATCCAGTGCATGCACGAGCCTGAAAAGAAAGAAGAGTAGAGATGGCATTTTAAGGACTAAAATACTGGTGGTCAGGTTGTGGCTATAGACCAGTGGGTGTGCAGGGAAGGCCATGTGTGTAGTTCCTTATTGCCTGATGTCCTCACAAATGCCTAGAGCAAATTGCCCCCTGTGATGAGAGGGATGATGGCAGGTATATGCAGCCTCCTGCCCTGCTCTGAGTCTCCATGATCTGGCAAGTGGGTCAGTCAGCATGCTGGCTGGTCCCAGAGGTGTCTCAAAGTCCTAGAGGAAGAGAGGGGCTGTGGCAATGGTCTGTAGACAGTGGTTTGGCTGAAGGAACAATCTCTTTTGGGATTGCAAGGCTTAGATTTTCTGGAAACATATCTGTATGGTAGCAAAAGGGCTCAAGGGTGTGTTTGGTATCTGAAGACAAGCAAAACTATGAGGGTCAAGGATGTATTCAGTCACAGAATATTCTGAGTTGGAAGAGATCCACAAGGATCATCAACTCCAGCTCTTAGGTGAATGACCCATACATGTCTTGGGAAGTGTCAGCAACTTCAGTTTCTGTCAGATGGAGGAACCTCACTTTCTGAAAAGTGATGGGATTTGTGGGGATAAAGATCCTGGTTTGGGGTGGGAGACCAGCTGGTGAGCAGAGGATAGACCTCTCTCAGCCACATCTGAAGCCTGTAATGCAACCTAGAGATTCAGGAGGTTTGGCTGACACGGTATTGAAATTGCTTTTAAAACACTCACCTGCCCAGCCTTGTGTGAAAAAATGCAGATTAGGGTTTCAGCCTGTTCCTCTTATCAGTCTGCATCTCCCTGGTACACCAGAGCAGAGAGAGAAGGAATATGGTAAACAGAAACTCCCCGGCCCATCCACGGTCTGGGGTAGTGCTCTCCTGGCCTCACCCTTGTTGCTATCGTGCAGTGTGGGAGATGGTTTCCATCTACCTGCATATACAGTTTTCTGGTCATGAGTCAACAGCTCTCAACATCCCATCCCAACTATTTATTCCTTTCTATTCTAAAATGTCAGCACTGCTACAAATGCCAGTTGTGTCTGGGTAGATGATGGTCCTGAGTTTGGGAATGAGGGTTTGAACATCCCAGGAGAAGGCTGTGACAGAGACTGCATTTTTGGACTGGCTTCTGTTGAACATTTGGGCACCCTGCACCCACCAGGGTGACTGACTGTCAGCCAGTATGTTCTGTACACCAGGGGAGTTGTTGTCTTAGCTCTATTTCATGGTGTAATCATTAGTTCTGGTGTGAATCTCCTAGGTAGCTAGGTCACCTGTTTAGCAGGGAAAATGCAGGTTTTATTTTATTTTGGAAAAAACTTCCTTTTCAGGCAAACAGAGATTAGGGTGCTTCTACTGACTCGTGGAGCCTTGGCCATGCATTTTTTGATTCACCCCTGTGCTGCCCGTGACCCACGTACCCACATTTGTTCCGCTGTCATTTCGATACGTGTCTCGCATTCTCCACGCTCATCTGTGGCGTAGAAAGACGTAGTTTGCTCTTGTGTCAGTAGCATTCCTGCAACATGACTACACGGTGTTGTGCAATTTATACTTTTCCAGTTAATGTGTCAGTTTGTCCCTCTGGATTAGAGCCAATGACTATTAGTTCATTTTGTAATATGTCTGATTTGCTTTCATCTCTGCTCCTGATGCTGCCTCTGATCAGGCAGGTTGTAGCAAATCCCATGTTTCTCTCTCTTTTTTCTTCCTTTTTTTTTTTTTTTGTCTCTGATGCATTCCCTGATGATACCATGTCACTCATCATTTCAGATCCTTCCCATCTGCTCCTCACATGCTTTGCTCTGCCTTTAAGATTATTCACCACTTTTTGTCTATCTCACTTCCTTCTAAATGCTTTATGAGCCCTCTGAGCCTGCCCCTACCTTTTCTTTTACTGTCATGCTGAAGTAACAGTCTTAAGATGTTTGAAATCTTCTCCATGTAAACGTTTCAGTTCCTTAATCTTTAGCAAATATTTCCACAAAAGTTTGACATCCTTTTACTCAGTATTTGGCATTTATCTGTTCTTTAAAATGCCATGTAACTTTTTTTTTTTAAATCTCGTAAGAACTGGTGTTTTAATACCTCCTCCTGTACATTCTTCTTCTCTGTCATTTTGGCTCCTATATAAATACATTTTCTATAGAAAGTTTAATGAGATTTTAGGTTTTAATGCACTTCTCCCCTGTTACCTTTGCTTTATGATCATTGTATTCATGCATCTTCTCATAATGTAGGAACTGTGTGTGCCAAGGAATTCCTGAGACTCATGGACATGAAACCTTAAATTAAATGTAAGAAGAAAAAGATAAGAACTACTTATAATAGCACTGAGAGCAAGAGATTACAACAGGGTATTTGGTTAAAATGCGGTTTTCGTAATATATGTTCCTGAAAATTGCAAATGTATTCTGTTATGTTTATGAGACAACTTTTGTTATGCAGAGTTATAAAGGTTGCTATGTATTCAGTCTCTATGGATCCAAATGATGTGAGGTATTCAAAAAGAAAAGCAGGTTGATACTGTCAAAGTGATCCTCTGAAAAGAAAAAGAATAGAAACCTCATCATTCCCCACTTGGGCAGGATAACATTTCTTGCTGGTGTGGACATCTCTTCAACTGTACTAGCTGCTAGGGGACAGTGCAAAATTATATAATTTAGACATACGAGGAAGTAAAATTAAATAGCCATGAGATGAGCATACCATTAAACAGATCTAATTTATAATGGGCTCTTATGCAAATTGCCTTTGAGCACTCAGTAAAAGAAAATGAAAAGAAATTAATAAGGACAGCTCAGATGGAAAGTTGCAGAGAAAAAAAAAAAAAGTAAAAGCCTGTTCCAACTCACTCTCCACACACTCCAGAGTGTTAAATAAGCATTCCCATTAGCCACATAAATATAATGATGTGATAATAAAACTTGCACTTAACTTTTAAGGACCAAACTCCTAATCACTTTGCCACAGTGGCTCCAACCAGATGAGTAAGATTTCAAATAAAATACCTTTACTTTGCCATGTATTTCGTTACTGGAGGGAGAGAGAGATGTTTTCATGAGTATTTTGCTCTTTGGTAGCTGCTGAATATCCTCCCTCAGTGAAATCCAGGCAGTTACTTGCCTTTCCATTAGTGTGAGATTGCAGGTTCCAGGGCATCACTGATGCTCCTCCTGCTGCACAGTCCCCCTCGATGGGTTAAGAAAAGGACTTCACACCAGTTTTCCTCCCTTTTTGTTGTTTTGTGAAAGACATGGGGAAAAGGGAAATCTGACAGCTCAGAACTGTTGAAAGCAGTTCACTGCAAAAGATTTTCAGTTAGCTTTGAGTTTGTAGTGTCCTCTGATAAAGATGTTAATATGAGAAATAATATACTGAATATATTGAATTACAAGAAACCTGTATTTTCTCAGAGAAGAAAAAGGTTTATTTCTACCTTAGTTTGAAAGTGATGTAATATTCTGCATGTTTGCAAACATCAAGGCTTGCAGCTTTTCCATGTTCCCTGTACCCTTTTGATGACAGAAGGGAAGAATTTTAGCTCTGTCCAGTGAAGCCATTAAAACAATCTGCAGAACTCTGTCATTTTTCTTGGCATTAAGAGAGTTTTGCAACAGTTGACTTGTTTAATTAGTACTGGCCATCTTGTTCCTAATTATTGGTGCTTTCCCACATTCTCAGCTGAGGCGGAATATGCTAAAGTGAAGTCTTTTCTCTTTATGCGTACAATAATAAGAGATATAAATATTTATATAACGAGAGAGCAAGGTTATAAACACACTATGTAAACAGTTTTGCTGCAGATTGAGTACATTTTTATACTTGACAAGCAGGACTTTTTTCTGAAGAATTTGAGAAATCCTGCAAGCAATGTCATCTTCCTGTTCTAGCTTCTTGGTCTAGAAATTCTGTTATGGGAGTGCTGATCTGTGGGAAGAAAGACCCATCCCTGTAGTATTTTATGGAATTAAAACAATTATCTTTTCCATTCCCTGTTGTTTTTTCTCCAGTAAACAAGGGCTTGTAGCTATACCTGGTTTGTGTCCTTAAAGTAAAACCAAATTCTCTGATGGAAGCCGGGTTTTTCACTGGTTATATTTTCAACCCTCGAAGCATTCGATTTCTGACAGTGGAATATGATACTTAAAGCCACAGACATTAATTATTACCCATTGGAGGTCGCACTTTCAACCCATGGGACATTAATTTTCCTGATATATGGAAAATTCCAGCCTGTTAGTTTTAATTAAATATTTCAGAAGCACATTTTCTTGTAAATGGACTACAGTTTCTTATCCTTTACCCTTGATATTTGGCTAATTCTGCATATAATTATCATCTTATTTTGCAAGCCTCCTTCAAAGCGCTTCCCTGTTTCGAAACTCCATTCAGCTGTTACGTATTTGTCATTTAAAAAAAAAAAGGTATCTTTGCCAATCGTCAGCCAACGTTGTCAAGAAGGAGATGGGGATAAACATATTTCAGGTTTTCTTGGGAAGTGAAATTATAATGATTTACCAGTCCCTTCTTGTGCCAGCAAACTGGTGTCTCTTAAGCATCACAATCCCGGTGTGGGACCAAGCAGGAGTGCCAGCAGAGCTATGGGTGGCAGGGAGGATGGTTATCAAATTGTATTGTACCGAGGAGGTGACAAGTGAGGCATGAGAGAGAGCTTCCCACTGTGCCCCCAGGATGCTGGTTGTTACCCAGGGCCTGGCATAGCCCAATCCCCTCTCCTGATGGGTGTAGCAAATGCAGATTAGGAGCAGGACCATGTCACCAGATTTGGATCCTATAGTATCTCAAGTTTTTCCCTGAAGGCCATATGAAGGAAGCTGGAATCTACGTTTTTTTCCATCTGAAAAGGAAAAAAGTTTTTATTTTGTTTACAGAAGTCTCTCTGCTGGGGGTCTACCCTTCCAATGTTGTTTTAATATGTGAAGGTGCAGTTGTGTATTGCAAAGTGATCCTGGGAGGGGAGTCGGGAGGGAATTGGGACTTTGCAGTTCCTGGGATTTTACTGCTGTTGCTGCTGCTGCTGCTGCAGAGCAGCAGAGCACTAAGGCAGCGCTTTCTGTTAACGCTTCCAGCCCATTCCCAAAGCCTTTCAGGTCCCAGGTAGCACTCCCAGTGGCTGAGCACTCTCCTCAGCATTATGGTTTTGTCAGAAGGCTCCATCCTCTGATACTATCTTGCTCTTCTCTAAACAATTAATAAAATGGAGACAAAAAGCCTAGAGGTTTAAAATATGTAATTATATAAGTAATTTAGAACTAGGAAAATGCTGCAGAAACCAATTACAATTATACATTTCAGTAATGACTGACTTGGCCAAATACATGTTTTGTGTGTGAATTCCATGATAAATTTGAAGATGACATGCTTGAGTGTGAGGGAAAATTAATTCTAAATGCTGAGTACTTCCATATTAGATATAAAATGTGGCTCATCCACCAAGTGAACAGGAGCCTGTATTATATGGGCTGTCGCAGCTTAAATTTTGAGCAGCAGGGCAGGCAGTAACAAGTCTTTGAGGAAGAAAGCTTGAATAGTTCAAGGGTTGGCTTTGAAAAAAAATGTTCTGTACCTGATCATGATGCAAAATATATTTAATTCTTTATATGTTACAGACTTCATGCAACTTGAATTGATTCAGGCATTTATTACAGAATTGGAAATGGCCAGCTGGGGTTAATGGAGTTTTATTTCTTTGCTGGTCTCCTCCCAGCTGGTGAGAAACTATAGATGAGATTTGTATTCTGTTCACAACTTATATATATACCTGCTCCAGGCACAGACATCATTCCAAACTCAATTTGGGTTGCCTGTGCCATTTTCAAAGGGAGGATATTTGGCTGTTGATGCAACACAGTGTATGGTCACCTGGAACCCTGCCCCTCTGCAGTTCCCTGAGAGCCTGCTGCAAGCCCTGCTGCCTCCTCTTCTTTGGGAGCCACTTCTGCCTCTTTTGCCTCTTGAACACCTTCTGGACATCCCCTTCTGCTGGCCAATAGATGGGGCATCTCTCAGCCTGGGGTGCTTCGTGCAGCCAGGAGGGCTCATCACCTCTGAGTGTTTGGTGGCTTTTTTTTATTGCTGGTCGTGGGCATTTGTTGTTTATTCACTTCTTTTAAAAAAAAACAAAAATAGTATGCTATGACTGTTGTCAAAAAGTACTTCCACATTGCATGTGCAGACATATGGACAGGCACACAAAATCAGACCTACCAGTCACTCCTGCTCATTTCATTGGGAAACCACCAGTGACTCAGGAGTGTTTTGCAAATGCCCAGTGCAGAAACAAAACATTTATTTCATGTTACTCTGAGGGTTTCGTTTGGAGTTTTCAGCCCTTCCTATTGCTCCAACTAAAGCTGGTTTGGGAGACCCACATCCAGAAATATATGTGCACCCAGTGGTTGAAGTTGCAAGACCTGTTGCCAAGCAGAGGCTCTCTAGGTGGCTGCGTGGTTCTGGTGGTCAGAGGGTGGTGTCTAAAAATTGAGACATTTTTCTATATTATTCGAGTGTTCTGATTGATACCTGCCACAAGCACTTAACTTTTACATTAAAGCATTACCTCACATTGAAATGTTATCAACTCTGTACCTGCATCTTTATATTATCACAATGCGCTGCCCTCACCTCAGCTCTGCCTGCCCTAGTGTTGGTTGCAGTAAATGGTATCCAAAAAGTGACCTGGGTTTAAAAAACAGGTGAAAACCAAGCAAAGAACCAAACCAAACTATTCCCCAGGTACCCAGATTCAGTTTCCAAACTAAATCAAGTTGCCTATGCAGTGCTCTGGAAAGCAGAATGAGTCAGTCCAGGGTGTTGGAGCATCTAGAAGGGATGGGGTGTGCTGAAGGCGACTATCAAAAGATGTGCCCAAAATAACTGAGGATTTGTCATCTTATGAGGTACAGATTGGGGCTGCTGCCCTGGCTTCTTCCCTTCCACCTCCCCAGCTGTGCTGCTTGGAAGTTAATGAGGCCATGCAGGAAATGACATGGCTTACACCCTGGTTTGAAGCCAGCACTTTTCTTATGGAACAAAGCCACAGAGCTGCTTCAGTGAAATTTGCACAGGAGGGTTTTGTAGCGTTGGGCCATTTGAGCAGCTCTTGAGCTGATCTTGGTCTGACTCTGCTCCTTGTCTCTTGTTTCCTCTCCAGAATTGGCCGGCTTTTCGATGGCACGGAGCCCATTGTCCTCGACAGTCTCAAGCAGCATTATTTCATTGACAGAGATGGGCAGATGTTCAGATATATCTTGAATTTCTTAAGGACATCAAAACTCCTCATTCCTGATGATTTCAAGGTGAGATTTCAAGGGACTTGGGTGTTTTGCATGTACCTTGGTAAAGCAAGTATCTGGTGTGTACTCAAAACAGAGCCCTGGGTAGGGAAAGCGGACTTGCAGGGTATGGTGTTTGATTTCAGGTACATGGCAAAAGTAAGAATGGGGTTGCTAAAGTGGTGTCTTCCTTTCCTGGAGTGGCATCAATATTGAACTTTCCCCTCCTGGTTGTAGTGGTAATGAAGCAACCTTGCCAGGTTTGACCTAGAGAAATTAAATAGTGTAGGATACTGATGGAAACTGAAGTGATGTTACAATCTGCAACTGACTGCTCGTGAGCTTTGGTGATTACTTGTCCTCTCATCCGTTTTCATGCTTCCCCAGTGATTGCAGCAGCTCCAGCTTCCACTCCCACACTGAAATTCAGAAAATGGTGTGTGAATCACAATATTGACAAAATAAACTGCACACATGGTAATATTTGGGCATTAAGTCATAGAATCTTTTCTCCCTCAGACTTCTGAATGCATACTTCAAGTTTAATTTTGGAGTTTTAGAGAAGTCAGGAATGAATAGTTCTGCGTTTATTATTTAAACTTTAATAAAGAGCCTGCTTTTTCTTTAGTTTTTAGTAACAAATTGAATTAGTGGTAGTTCACTGCCAGACAAAGCCTACAGAGCCAGAGCTTCAGAATCCATGTGATGTTTATCTGCTGGTAGGTATGAGGGTGTATATGTGGTGTCTGCAATCAGAACAGATCCTTATCTTCACTTAATGATCACGCATCAGTGCAACTGGTTCACTGCAGGAAATGCAGCAACTGGGATTGAACAGGAGAGGTGATGGGTGATGAGGCAGGCACGGAGCAGCTCACACTGCTATGCAGTCCTTTGCCCATCTTAGCTTAGACAGTTTTTCAGGCATAAGTTTGGGGCATAAGAGCTGTGAGGTTTTGTTCAAGAGCTGTATTTCAGCAACCTTTGAATCATCTGCTGTAGACACATCCTTGCTGCTCCCATACATGACAAGGGTAGATCTCCCTGAATAAAGTGGGAGTTTGGAGCTAATAGATAAGCATCATTTCCTTCTTTTGAAGCCTTAGCATGGCTTTGTGCTGTTCTTGGCACTTGTCCTGCAGGTAATCAGAAATACAGAAAAAGGAAAAGCCACCTTTCATGCAATATTAAGAAATTACATATGTAGAGCCTTTTAAACACATAAATATACTGTAGCTGTGCTGAAATTAAAAATATAACTCCTGGCAAGTTCACCCAACTGTGATGTTCAAAGGGGTGTCCTCCCCAGTTATGCTTTAAGGTGTACAAAAAACCAGTGATTGAAATGCACAGTGTTCCTTGTTTCTTAGAAATACATAGATTACATTACTTTTTTGTTACACAATAAATGTAAACAGTATTTTTACCATGATTGAGGTGTCCTCATCAAGTATTTGGTTTCTAGTTCAAATTCAGGACCATACTGACTGTTAGCAGGCTTCTCTTGTCATTCTGTTTCTCTCTTCCCTAATTCTCATGTATCTCTTTTCTCTGTATAAATATTTTCCAAATGGTTTTATGCTCTTACACTTAGAAAAACAAGATTTGGTTTTTAATGTTTTTTAAATTTAAAAAATGGCAGTAGGCAGACTCCACATCATCAGTTCTAAATTACTTCTGCACTGGCTATGCCTAAAAATGCATTCCCTCTGCTCTGGCATTTGAGATGATGTAGTAAACAATACTAGTGGGCAAAATAGGGAAGTATTAAAAAATACTTAATTTTTAAAATGCACTACTATGTGCAAACATTATGCAAATATCTGAATCATTTTACACTAACAACCATAGCAGGCTCCCTCATTTATATTCTTATACCTGTTACAATGCCTGCTAGTATTGCTGTAAGACGCAATGGATCCTAGTGATGAATTTTCTGAATCCTGATTGAATTCTGTTCCATCTGTTCAATGAGATCATTATTATATGACATCACTGCGGGGATAAAATATGGGGAAAAGTGGGAGATTTTTTGCAGAACGGAATTGAGCAAGCATAGCCTTTCCCTACCCTCACAATTGCTGTTACACTCAGTCTGTTTCAAATGGCTGATGGTTATTTTTTGCTTGCACTGTTACTTTATTACACCTTCCTACGCAGCAATTAGGAGCTCTGTCTGAAGGGTTCCAGACCTAGAGCAGCGTTGGCCTGAATAACCATGTACGTTAAGCACCACATTAGCAATGCCTCTCTTAATTGTGCACAGTAATGTATGTGTCTTTCAGGACTACAGCTTGTTATATGAAGAAGCAAAGTATTTCCAGCTTCAGCCCATGCTAGGAGAGATGGAACGGTGGAAACAGGACCGGGAGAGTGGCCGCTTCTCAAAGTCTTGCGAGTGCCTGGTGGTGCGAGTGGCCCCAGATCTCGGCGAGAGGATTACGCTGAGCGGAGATAAGTCATTGATAGAGGAAGTGTTCCCAGAGATCGGGGATGTGATGTGTAATTCTGTCAACGCCGGCTGGAACCACGACTCGACACACGTCATCCGATTTCCGCTGAATGGATACTGTCACCTCAACTCAGTTCAGGTAGGAAGTCACACATGCATTTTTTGAAAGGGAGCTGCTGGCCAGGTACCAGTGGGCTGACCCTCTTCCATATCACCGGAGTGTTTTCGTGAGCAGAATCAGCTGGAGGCTTTAAGCAAGTCATTTACTTCTGTGTGTCAAGTAGTCTTTCTCCATTTAATCCACATATCAGCAAATCTCTTTGCAAGCAAACTACAGTAGTGTTAGAATTTTCTGTGGTCTCAGGGAAGACCCTTCACTTTCACTTTCAGTGTTTTTTCCTAATTTTTTGTGGCATAGTAGAGGCCTGTTGCGATCGATAAGGACAAAGGGTAATGATTTTAAACTAAAATAGGGTAGATTTGTACTAGATAAAAGGAGAAAAATTTTTCAGTGAGACTGGTGAAACACTGCAACAGGTTTCCCAGAGAAGAGGTGGATGCCCCATCCATGAAAATATTCAAGGGTCAGGCTGGACAGGGCTCTGAGCAGCCTCATTTAGTTAAAGATGTCCCTGCTCATTGCAGAAGAGTTGAACTAGATGATCTTTAAAGGTCTCTTTCAACCCAAAGTATTCTATGATTCAATGTAGCAATATCTATAATCAGTAGCTGTTATGAAATGGATAAGAAAAAACATGGGAGGCAAATGCAGGTAATTCCTAGAATAATTATAATAAACTTCAGTGTTATAGTGTTATGTGTTTTATCCTTTGTTGGTTAAAAGCAACCAACCTCAGACACCTGCCTGTACATAGTTAGCACATCCTGCATAGCCAGCACTTTCCATCTGGAATCATCAATAGAACAATTGATGCTGTTTGGTTTAAACACACCTCCTAAATGCTGCAGGCTTATGAGTGAATTCTTATACAGAACAGGCTTGCAAGCTGAGATTGGCATCTTTTCATCTGCCAGGTCACACTGTCCAGGTAGAGAAACACAGAGTCATTAAAGCTGGAAAAGGTCTCAGAGATGAGAGAGTTCAGCCTTTGAGCAAACACCACCACATCAACTAAACCACAGCACTTAGTGCCACATCCAGTCATTTCTTCAACATTTCCAGGGATGGTGACTCCACCATTGCCCTGGGTAGTCCATTCCAGTGCTTAACCACCCTCATAGTGAAGAAATTATTTCTGATGTTCAACCTGAACATCCCCTGGTGCAGCTTAGGGCCATTTCCTCTTGTTCTGTCACTGGTTTCCTGCTAGAAGAGCCCAACACCCACCTTGCTACAGCCTCCTTTCAGGTAGTTGTAGAAGGTCAACCCTGAGCCTCTTTTTCTCCAGGTAAAGCAAGCTGAGCACTGGGGCATGCACTGAAGGCTGGCCAGGCACTGCACTTGTGTTAGCGCTTAACACAAGGGTCAAGACAGACCTATCTAGACCTATCTAACCCATGTTATGCTTGGACAGTTGTCTCTCACTGGCCTTGACTGTCATGCTGAAATATCAAAATTGTTTTGTCATAGAGATGAATGCAAATTTAGGACAGCCTTAGATGTCAAATTACAACTGAAAAGGAGTTTCGAGGACGGTTATTTAGCCACATCATATGATAGTTTTCAAGGCAGTTGTATCCTTCAGTGCTTTGTCACTTACTCTGATGCTTACATTTTTGTTGCACAAATAAGAATTACAAAGCATATTTACTGATGGGAAAAACCTGAGTCAGAGTGGCAAAATATTTATGGGCTTCAAGAGCAGTAATTGTCCTACACTGATAACGGGAGGACATAAGCATCTCTCAGTACTAACAAAAATGGGAGACAGGACAAGGACTACCAATAGACCTGAAGAATGAGCCAAATGATTTGTCCAGGGCTGAGCATTTCCAGAGCTGCTTCCACCACATTTTTCTCAGGACCCAAGTTCTCCTGTTCTGTTTTTCAGTGGCTTGCACCAACACATTTGGGCAGGGGCAGGGGATTTTGGCAAATAGTTAAAAGCTGAAGATCAGGGTAAACAAAAATCGCACGTGTCTTTTGATCGCTGTTTCCAAGTCTCTTTTCCTACCCCTTCCTTTTTGATATGTCTGCTGTGCAATTAGCTGTGCTCAGGTACTTTGGAAAGACATTTGGCAACCTGAAGCATTTTATGTAAAGACGTGGCATGTCTTCTTTGAAGCATTTTTAAACCTCAGCTTGCTTCTTCTCCCACCCTCGTCCTTTGCAGCCTTCTGCTGTTCTGCTTGCCAGTGTTGTCCCAGCACGCATGCTAGCCATTTTGACAACTGGTGTAATAGCTAGGAAAGCCTTGGTAGGCACCTGATTCCAGCACAACCCTTGTGAGGTCTGGTCATGCTGAACGGAGGGTCCCACATCCTCTGGGGTCTGGGAGCATCAGTCCCTTCCTTGGGGCTGGTGGCTGTCAGGCTGACCCTGGTAAATCCCAGGAACAGTCTCCTTCATAGGTGAGGCAAAGGAAGCCCAGAACAGATGAAGATGATGATAAAAGTGACAAAGAGTTGGTTTTAAAATCTCTAGTAAATATCATGGTATTTTTTCTGAAATTATGACCATGTTATCTACATTGTCACCATTTAGTTGAGGTGTTTGCTCAGCATCTGCTGTGCAATCCTGTATTTCCCCTTTTGTATTGTAAATTCTGTGAAGCAGAGAATGTGTTTTTCTAGTCATGTTTCTGTGGCCAGAAGAAGACTGGATTTGTTGGCAGTACTAAAAAAAAAAAATAAAATTGTCTTCATTTTTTTCTTTTTCACTGCTCAGTGGCCATGGTCAGCAGAAATCAATCCAATAGAGTTAAGCTATGTAACTGCTTTTTTTTCTTCCCTAGCTGAATCCATTTGAAAACAGCAGTTATTATCATTGGACAGCAAGTAGTCTGTTTATTTACTTATACATTGGTGTTTGTTTCCTCTTTTTTGCAGGTACTTGAGAGGTTACAGCAAAGAGGGTTTGAGATTGTTGGCTCATGTGGAGGTGGGGTGGACTCTTCCCAATTCAGTGAATACGTACTGAGACGAGAACTCAGAAGGACATCTCGTGCACCCTCTGTCATTCGAATAAAGCAAGAGCCTCTGGACTAAAATGGACATGGCTTCTTTATGCAAAAAAAAAAAAAAGGAAAACAAAGAGGAAAAAAAAGGGGACATTTCATGTGCAGTTTGGACTCCAAACAAGTCCTGGAACTAAAATTGAATAAAAGACACATTTATATCAAATATAGAGACCACACCTGAATTCATATGGGAACACTTGGAATAGTAGTGAGAATAATAGTAACCTCAAGGTATAAAAGAAAACACACACACATATAAAAAATATGTATGTATATGTATGTCTGTACATATATATATGTATGTATATGTCCAAGGGTAGGAAATGCAATGACAAAATGTGGTAGATGAGGTTGGTGCTGTGATGGCCATTAAGTGTCCTAGGCCCTTCCCGGGCCCACTTAACGGTGTACAAGCCATTGCCAGGGGGGGATTCATAGGCTACTCTTCACCTATTTCCCATTGCCAAACAGCCATCCACTTTTTAATGTGTACACACCTTGACTCAACTTTATTTGCATATGGAGGTTTATGTCTGTCTTTTCTGGAGGTGGATGGGCAGGTGTTCAGGAGATGACCATCCATTGCATTGGAAAGCTGAAATTTTAAATGTAGTTTGTACAGAAGTCGCACACTTTTTGTCTGCCCTCACAGATGTGAAAGGTTAACTTTTCTTTTGAATGAGTTTTTTTGTTGTTTTGTTTTGTGTTTTTCAAAGGGGGCCAGAATAATTAATATTTGGTAGAGATGCTCTGGTTTGAATCTGCTGCTTTCCTACAATTTTTTCAAATTTTATAATGTATTAAATACAATAAACTCCTGTTTAAAGTAACAAGGGTCTGGTTTAAGACAACAAAAGCAGAGAGGTGGGATTGCACTGCACTCCAGTGTGTGGAGGGGCAAAGCAGTGGGCAGGCAGTGCTGCCTGCACAGAGTGAAGTGAATTAAAGGCAGCAGAGGCTGTTGAGGGATCTTCTGGTGTCGTGCACATGGCTGCTATTCCTTCAGCGCTGTCCCTTTTAAGCTTTGTCCCAGTTGGAAGAGAAGCTGTTGGTCAGATGTGAAAATAATACCCGCTCAGCCCAGGGAAACCCAGCAAAAAATGACACCTGGTTCTGTAACCTTCATTGTAAGAGTGAATGCTTGCATCATTCCCTCTTGATTAAGGAGTTGGGCAGCTTTGACTCTCCAAGCCCCTGCCTTGCTGAGCGTTAGTCAGCCTGTTTGGTTTTCATGTTGCTCATTTCCCTCGTTTCAAGCCATTGTTCTTCTGCCTAGAGAGTGACATGGGCAGCCCCTTGTGTTAGCCACTGGCTGCGTGTCCCTTGGTGGCCGGCAGTAAATCCACATCCTGCGTTAGATGTCCTGCGAGCTGCTCTCTTGCAGAGTCTCACTGAGGCCGCCTCTGCAGGCACCAGCTCCAGGCCTGTGAGATTTTGCAGAGGCACCACATCGCGATGCCGCTGCACGGACCGCTCTCACGTTGATGCACCAGCAACCACCACCCTTCCTCCAAAGTCTCTTTTTATGCACTGCTACAGAATATGACTGTGTGTTCATCCTAGTATGGAAATTTCTATCAACGCAATGGTGCTGGCGTTCCATTCATTTTGGTGACACTTTGCTATTTATTTAAGAAAAGAAAAAAAGAAACTGTTAGATACATGTAACAAGGTTTTTAATATAGTCTGATAACTAAAAAAAGCAAGTTACATTTTTTCTGGTTTTTATTAAAAGATGTCAGAGGACATCTTTAAATAACTGGCAGCACACATCGATGGTTTGGAATTACTGAAATGTGAAAATGGGTGAGGCAGGGGACTCTAAAAATTAAGGTTCATTAGCAGGTTATTAGATCTTCAATGTGATGCTGATCTGTCTATTCACAGTACTGAAACAGCTGCCTCATTGAAAATGCTTGTTTTCAATTAGCAGCAAGAAGTCTTCTCACAAAATAAACAAATGCTTGCTCTTACTGCCCACAATTTGGTTGTTAGTCTGCATAGAAGTCGGAAAGCTAAAACCTAGGGAAATAAATATTTTTAACAGATCTTCAAACCGTTGGAAGTGATGAAATTTGTGATGTCCAAAAGGATGCCAGTCCCCATGGGTTTGACAGTACATGGGTGCCAGTTCAAGGTGATGTGATTCTTCAGAGACTGCTGCACAAATCCTCCCTGTGCATCCAGGTGGAGCGGCACTTTCTGGGGCCTCCACAGTGTCCCCGGGGATGTGTCTACACTCTCTGTTCAGCCCAAAGGTATTCCCACAACCAGACCTGCCCTGCTGGCCCCCATCTGTGCATATGGGCTTTATGCTCCAGTGCAGGCTGGAGCTGGGGGGTGCAGCTCCTTTCCCTGTTGCTTGGCAAGCAGGCACCCCAAGTTTGCCTGGCCAGGAGCATCAGCAGCCCCAAAAGTGTTCCCCCAGTGCTGGCAGGGCCCACACTGCCTGCAGCCTCTGCACAGGCTGGGTGTGAAGGCCGAGGAGCTTTGCCACTGATGCTTTCCAACCTGTGGCTCCCAAAGCCAGCAGGTTATGCTCTGCTGGTGGTTTTGCTTGCTCAGTGTGTACCTTCCAAGTCAATGGCATTGAAGATACTGCTGTGCTCCTCCCAAATCCTCGACTGGCTGGTCACCCTTCCACCAAGCCTGCTTTTGTTGTTCTTGGAGTCAAAAATCACTCTGAGACCCTGAATGTAAATGTCTCTGCAGTTATAATGTGGTCATGGAGTAAGAGGTCATGAATATTCAAAGTGACGGCTGATGAAAAAGGTATGCAGGAATAAGCTAGCTGTAGATTTTTAGAGAGCGAATGAGATTAGTCCGGTTTGCAATTGAGGCTTATAACCATCTGTTTTTAAAATGTTCTTTTGAAAAACTGATCAACAAACAAATGAGCAATATCTCCAGGAAAGTGGGGGGAGTGGGGGGAACCAAGAAGGACCAGATTACGGTCAGCTTGTCTCTGGAGGTTAGTAATTTTGACACCTAAATTTGTCAATATTTTATTAGAAAGTGTTGACTCCATTTCATGCGATCAGTGGTGCTATATTTAATAACAAGAAGCAGAGGTGCAGTGAGCAGTAGCTGCCAATGCTGTACTTCAGCAAGTTGGTTAAGCAGCTGCCAGGAGAACTCCTGCAGATGTGCAGAGATTGCAGATGGCACCAACTCCCCTTCCCACAGTGAGACACAGGCAGAGGAACTTGGTCCTCACCTTTTCGTTGGGAAATGCAAATGCTGGATTTCTGCAATAACCATCGACCCAGGGTTTAGTTCTCCCCCTGTTGCCTCCTTAATGTACCAAACAGCTGCATAAAGTATGGATCCTGCCATGCTTGGATGAGCCTTAAAACTGAGTGTCCCATTGAAGACTGAGCTAAGTTACTCCGTGCTGGAGAAAGGGAAGTCCTGCTTTGTCACTGGATTAATCTCTCTTTCCAGAAGCAGTACTGGTAAATAGGTGCTGCTAATTTATTCTGTCTCCAGGGGCTTATTGGCCAGGCAGTCTGGCCCAATGAATGTTTTTCCTCTCCGTTGCCACATGTCTATAGAAGGAAGCTGATCATCTCAGTGCTTGACTGGCACAAGCATGTCAAGTTGAGGCATGTTTTATGATTGTTTTATGATGCCTGCTAGAATGCATAACGAAAACCAATGGGGAAAACTTAGTAAACTCTGAAAACATGAAAGTTGAGTCACTCATTCAATTATTTTCCTTTATGCTGAACAGGCACTGATTTCAATTTGAAGAGAAACATTTTGTTCATAAGGATAATTTTTTGCAGCAACCTTTAAAAATTGATTTCTATACTGATTAGAGGGTTTCTACTGCCACCCAAATGACTTGTCAAGTGAATTTTTCTTTAATGTTTCCACTGCATGACCTGGGGGAGAAGGGTTGGATTTTGGGGGGTGAGAAAAGCATTTTTTATTGACCGATGGTCAGTTTTTCAGAGAAATAAAAACATTTATTTCCATCTGTCATTTCTTCACTGTGGAATTCTATATTATGAATTATTTCTACGGACAACTGGTATTTGTATGTTGGCATTCAAGCTGCCTGAGGTTTATTTACAGTGGAAATGAAACCAGGACATCCTTAGGGCCTGTAGACCAGTTGCTTTTTCTCAGACTTCAGTTTGAGTGGTTTATTATTTCTTGAGGGTCTGGAGGGATCGCCACCACCAAAAATCAATATGTTGCATCAGGTCCCTGTGTTGGCTTTGGCTGCTACCCCATTGATCTGATTCTTGAAGACCCCAAAACTGACTTAGCCTATGGGATTCTCTCTTTGAGACTGAAATTGTTAAAATCATATCCCTAACTCTTCTTAAAAAGAAAAAATGCAGGCACATAGTACACAAGTTCATCCTCTTGTAAGCTGAGCTGGCTCTGCTAGTTGGTAACCAGGATGTTTACATCGATGCTGGGGGGAAACCCTAGTGCTAGCCTGCTGAAGCATCTTCTGTTTGCATAAGTAAGACTTCCAGAAATTGAGACGTCCTCTGACAGATGGAGAAAAGCCCACTTCTCCTTGTATCTCTGATTTTTTTTTTCTTTCACATTTTCTGACTAGGGACCTAATAGGAGTCCTGTGCCCCTAAAATAATGAGGAGTGTCATATTCTTCAGGTAATGTTGGAGATTGTGGGCCAGATCCCATCTTCTGCCCTCCATGCTCATGGTGAACTTGCCTCACACTCCAGTCAGAAGCCAAAGGGCTGCAGTGTGGTCATGGGCTGTCAGTGTCATTGCATCCACAGCAATAGTATGGCATCTCTGTTGCTTCTAAAAATACAGTATTTTCCACTTCAGGTTAGGGGAATCGTGAGTTGATCAGACTCTTCTCTCTCAGCCTCACTAAAGCCCTATATACATGAGTTCTCCCCTCTGGAGAGGCTGTCGCTGGTATGAACAGGCTGGATTTGTGCTTCTTGGGGAGAATGGGGTGCTGGTGCCCTAGCCAAGGCATTGAGCCCTGTCCTGTGGTCCTCAGAGCACAGCTCTGGCTTGATGGTCTGAGGAGAGATGGAGAGAGGGAGATTTGTCTCTGTGCTCTGGAGTTCGGACTGATAAATGATCTCATCTACAACCCTAAATGGTCTTGTGGCTTCTGTTATGTAGCTTGTCAGTGTTGTTATTAATTTTCCTGAGGAAAATGCGAAGCATGGGATGGCTGGCCTTGCCTCTCTACCATTAAGATGCAGTCTAAAAGACAGGGTGACATTGGCTTAAAACAAAAACTGCATGTGCTGAAGTCCCCTAAACTCACGTACTGCATTCATTCTGACTTCAGGTCAAACCAGAGGGCTTAGCGAGGCTCACCAGTGGATGTTTGATACTTCATTTGATTAACCGCCAAGAAATTGCAAAAACAAAAGGCAAAACAAGCAGAGCATGGATGCTTGTTCTGAAGATCTGGAGCCATGATTTCACTAATCCCTGCTGCTTCTGAATAAATATTTCAGTTCTGGGTGGCTTAAATTAAAACCAAAAGCAGCTGTGCATTTCTTTCCCTTGCTTTCTCCAGTTCAGGAGGCTTGTTTTTCTTCTGCTGGGGGCTGTGCCTGGGCAGCTCAAGACTAATAACTTTGGCCCTAATGCAGTGCTTGGTCTCTTCAAAGCATTGTACAGACCTGCAATTAAGCATCTCTCTACTTCTAAGGGAAGAAGGCAGCAGTAAACTCACCTTGCAGCTGGGGAGGCTAAAGAGGCTCGACTGTCACCCACCTGGGTGTCAAACTGAACATCTGGAGTCCCATTTAGCTGCCCTCTTCCACAAGCCCTCTTGCAGTAAAGAAGAGGTGGAAATCAAGGAGGCACTGTGACACATTTCTTTTTTTAAGCTGAGAGTTAGAAGCTATTCAAGCACGTAGAAGGCATTGCTGGGATGTCTGAATGAGATTAAAATGTAGCACTACAACCATGTTAGGCTTGACACACCTTCTGATTTCTTTTTCTAATTCTTTCCAAAGTGAGAGAAAAATAAATTAAATTAAATTAAATTTCCTTTACCTTACATGTTTTAAGTGAAGTCTACTGATGGTCTACTTCATTTCCTTTCTCTGGCTCAGCTCTTTAGTAGGGACTATAATTTTCTGTTTATGTTTATGTTCCTTAACACAGAACTCAGGCATTAAAATGGGAGGAGGGGAAAGCTCCAGAGCAGTTTGTGAAAGAGCTTTGTTTTTTCATATAGTGGTCACAACAAAATCCTGCTACATGCGAGGATGGCAGGAATGTTTTTCAGGTGTGGTTGTTGAGATGGGGCAAGGCATGGCTGGCTCCCAGCTTCAAATGCTCCACAATAAAAATGACAACAGTGGTAATGTAGGGCTCAAACCCTCACGGATTATCTTCCTCCTTAAGCATCTGCTCATCTTTCTCACAGTTGTAGCCTTTAGATGAGTAGTTTAAAAGCTGTGCTATCATCTCTGCTGTAACCAGCGCAGCTATTCCAGAAGAAAGCTGCTTGGCTCAGAGACAGCTGTTCTGCAGAAAAATTCTCTTCTGATGCATTATTGATAGATGTAAGTTAAAGCCATAAAGCTCGCAGCTTTATCGGGCAATATCTACTAAATCCTGGAAGCATGTAAGATAACCTAAATGTAATCTACTGCATACCAGCTTCTTCAGTGATGGATAGCACAACAAAAGCAGGACTAATGAAAAATTAATGAAAACAGTTACTTCCATAAGAAAAATGATCTGTTTTCTCCCACCTTTGTATTGATTTTAACTGGCCCTGTAATTGGAAGTGTATAATTTTTTCCTAAGGTAAAGAGGATTGAGGGCGAGGGAGAGCGAGTGTATAATTCTATTCATGTTTGTGACATACTTTCAGGCTACAAAAACAAAGCATTTTCCTTAGGATGTTGAAGCCGCCTGTGAATGCCGACTTCAAGCATATTTTCTCAGCTCAGGCAAACTGCCACGCTGGTTTGCCTGAAACCAGATATTGCATGAGCAGAGTACTTGGCATACATTGAAGGCTAGCAAGGAAGTACAAAGAAACAATGTTTAAGGAAAACCAAATAGAGTGCATGTAACTTGGTGAGTTTAACGTGTTTCATGCATTTAAGTTCATTCCTGATTGATCTGCTCCTTGGTGAAAGGGAAGGAATTGGTCTTTGGAGAGGGAAGGAATGTCAGGCTCTGGGGAAGAACCTTCCCTGTGAGACCAAACCAATTGTACCATGATGTTCACGTGCCAGCTTGGCAGAGAATTCATGGCCACATATAGTCTCAGCCTCTTCTCACTAACACATTTAAACACAACTGTCTTTTTCTCTCAATTTTATAAAGCATTTCTGTCTTTTTCACCATCCCACAGCAGAATTCAGTCAGATCTGCTGCTGCTGCAAACTCTATTTTAAATTATTCTTAAGTCTTTACCTGCTTGATGTTAATATATCCACTGAGCCCGAAGGGCAATGCTGAGATAATAAATCAATCAGAACAGCATATAGTTTGTTTTGCTAGGGTAAAAAAGTGCACATTTTAAAAATGTTTAGGAAATGCTTCTTTCCTGTTCCCTGTTGTGTATGATATGGGTTTTTGAATAATCTCTTCCATCAAAAACATGATATGGGGCAGTAGCATGATGAGGACCAGGATGTTCCTACACACTAGTAGTAAATGTTACTCTTTATCTTTGGGGGTTTTTCTCCCTCATCTTTTAGCTAATATGCCTTCATTTAAAAAGTACATCTTTTTTTTCTACTTGAGAGATTTAGCCACATCTTTGGTTGTTGCTTTTGTTCCTTGCTTTTCTTATTGGCTTGATAACAGCTGCACCCTTTTCGATGCATGTCTTTAAAAATTAGGGCAATTTACTTGTCCTCAGTGTTGGGATTGGCTTTATTTTTGTCTCAGCAGCCTGCTCTGGTTCAGCCTCAGCTGGTGCTCCACACAGCAGATGTGGTGACTGATTGACATCAGTGACCATGTAGCCTTTGTGATGGTGTCCTCCCCAGCTCATGGGGCCTTGCTGCATGAGTGAGAGCTGCAAGGGCAGCACCACTGACGAGAAACCACCTCAAAAATGTTACAGCTGTAACATTTAAAAATGTAAATGTGAAAACATGTAAAAATGTTACAGCTTCCAACCTCAAACATTCTATGTTTTCTGTCATTTCCAAGAAGACTGGACTGACTGAGATGTGACAGGTTCCTCAGGGAGTGTGAAGTGTGGCCCTACCTCTTTACTTGGTGCCATTGTCATATTATCTGGAGTTTTACCTCTGTCCTCTCTTTCTTTTCAATCAAAAGAGATCTTTGACATTTTTTTTTCAGTAGGGAGCAGAATGGGGATTCCATCCTAACGGGACTTGAAAGCCATTGGGTGAAAGTGCTGGGCTTAATGTAATAAACTACATTCAAAGTATTACTCACAGAAATTCTGTGAACAGTGAAGCCACATCACATAAGCAAAAGTCACTGTTGCTGACAAACAAAGAAGGAAGAGCTTCAGAAAAGGCAGATGCAGAGCTCCTTCACATCTTCCTTGTGGGGTCCTGATTTGGGGAGGCATTTCAGGGGGCCCTTAGCTTTCAGTACGGTAGAATTTTGGTCTTCATTTCATGGGACACTTGCAGTACTGAGATTGTGCTTTTATTTCCATACGTCACCAAGTTAAGACACAGAGGGGCAAGAACACACTAGAGAAAGCTTCTCCCAAGTTCTTTCTTCCTGATTTTTTTGTTTGTTTTACTTATTGTAGGGCTAAATATTGATTTTCCAGCTCTGAAAAACTGAAGATATAGCATCTTCTTCTGCTATGTTCTCAATATGCTTAAAATGAAAAAAGCAGTCCACAACCACATTTTTCCCCTACAAAAATGTGAGCAATTAGCACAGCAGGTTCTCAGTTCAATATGTATAATTTATTGTAAAATGTATATAATTGGTTTGGCAGACAGCAAAAGCACCAACACAAGTATAAACCTTTTTATGAATCCATATGTAATACTGGATGTTGATGGATTATTACTACAGCAAGATGTCATGTTAAATAACTGATGCAGATGTACAGTAGCAAATTAGTGGGTTTGCCATTTTCATTAAAAAAGGAAACAAACAGAAAAAAAACCTTTTCACATCTTCATTATTTATTGAAGTTGGGGGGTTTTTATACACTCACGGCTGGAGCATCTGGGTGTATTAAACAGCTGAATTCAATATCACATTAAGCTAAATTGCCCACAATGGGCGGCTGCCTCATTTCACCTTAAAGTCCAAAATGTGTTTTCTGAACCTGAGGCATTTGTCTTCTTGCCGAAGTGGTGTGCTGGTTAGTATTTCACCAAAGAGAGAGAGAAGCAGCAGGGGAACATGTCCTTCTGCTGCTGAGACCCTGGCCAAAACATTCTCAGTGCAGGAGAGAGGATGGGGATAGGAGGAGAGGTCAAAACAATGCTCCCAGCTTTGTCCGCACGGACCTGGTTTAAAACCTGGCAGGCAGGGAGCATCATGTGCTGTCACTGTGGGGCTGGGTCTGTGGGAAGAGCCACCCTCCTGGGCAAGCTCAGAAGCCTCCTAAGTCCTCTGGCTCCCAAATATCTGTGTGCCATGTAGGGGTGTAGAGGCAGTACAGGCTGCAGCCCTTTGGCTTCCTGCTCAGGTCATGGGTAGCCCCGCAGTGCTGGATCGTGGGCTGGGAGCAGCAAGGTGGTGCAAAGAGGGGTGTGTGGGGGGTGTGTATGTCTGGGCACAGGGTGTGCTGGAGGAGCCACCTGGGCGTGCCTTGCTCACTGCTTGCAGCACATCCCTGACCTGGGCTTCTCAGTCCTGCAGGAAACCCTGAAGCCCCTCAGGAAACAGCAGGAGCTCCTACAGCACCTGTCCAGGCTTGGTCTCTGAGGCACGTCCAGCAAGGTGGCCAAGACAAGAAGACCCTCCTCCATTCCTTCCCTGCTCCATTTTCCCCTATGTGTTTTTCCTCAGAGACCACAAAGAACTCATACATATTCCAGCCTTTCTGGAGGTGTCCATACTCCTCTGGGTGTCTCTTCCTGTCATATGTGAAGCTCAGACCCAGATGAAAGTCCCTGTGTCAGTGCCTGCACCCAGAACTACCTGTGTTTCACACCAACCTTCCTACTACACTCGTGTCCTCCTTCTACATCTTCTTTGGCCTCTCTCTCATCCTCAAGTGGATTTTCCCATTCATTTCCCACCTTTCATTTGTTCCTCCTCCTTTAGCCCATTTTTCATCATCTCTTTCCAGTTGTGTTTTCTTTCTTCTCCTATAATCCTGTACATTTGGATAAATTTCATTTGGACTGTTTAACATAACCACCGGATTTGTGTTTTAGCCTGGTTTAGCAGGTTGGAGGCTCCTTTTTCTATCTTATGTTCTACATTCTCATCTCCCTCTTACTGTGTCAGAATTAACAGACTTGGGATCCAGCTTGACTTCAGTGGGAAGTTTCACCAGTGATTTCCATAGGAGAAGAGGGAGAACATTCAAAATGTGAGAGGCTAAACCCAAGTGTCTGGGTTTGTCTATTGCCAGATTTCCCAAGCTTCTCCATGCTTCCAGCATCTTCCAGCTCCAAAGGAGCTATAAGTAGAAAGAACAATGTTTCTGAAAAGCAGGCCACATTTTCTTAAGTTACAGACGATGGAGGCAGCATCCTACCTAGTCTGAGCCAATGTGTCAGAGCCAGTCCCTGCTAGGTGTGGTGCCCAGTCCTTCTGCCACATTTATATATATATCAATAGTATATTTGAAAGGAAGGAAGGAGAAAATCTTTTTTTGCCTTCCAACTTCTTTCCAGGGGTAGCTTGTAGAGGTTCATGTGTTTCAAACAAGCCAGAATCTCTGTCCCATCTCCCAGCTTACCCAGTCACACGTTACCTGGTGGTGGTGCTGCCCCACAGTAGTGTTCTGAGCATGTGTATCCTGTAGATACGCTGTGGCCATCCATAAACAACAGCTGTGATGGGAGAAGTCATTCATCCACATAGATAATCTAACAAAACCACCAGTAATGTACATTCAGTGATATGCTAGAAAATATAGTTTTGCTGGCAGGATTTATTCCATGACCCTGCTCTCTTCAGTGAGCAAAGCAGGGAGAGATGTGAGGGATGCCTGCAGGAAGCCTGCCCAACCTCTGCATAGCCTGGGATGGCTGTGCTGGCAAAGCACTGCTAATGCAGCCCTAGGAATAGGCAGCCCTGTTTGTTTTCAGCCTTGGAGTGTAGAAAGATTGTGCTCTGATCACATTCAGGTGGGTTTTATTCTGCAGTTGCAAAACACTTCAGAAAAAGAATCCAAACCGATCTCAGGAGTGAAAGAAAAATGGAGGGGCAGCTGGTTTTGAGTGAGGCTCCTTTATCAAATCGGTCTGTTCCAATCCCTTCTGTTCAGGAACAGTCCCACTAGGAAAAAGCCCCCCTTTACCACCTTATCCCTTCTGCAGCTGTCACTGTGCTGCTCATCGTTTGTGAAGTTACCGGCACCTGTGTCTCCCGATGTGCTCTAGAGGCTCCCACTGTTTATTTCAATGTAAACATTATTTTTGTTGAGAAACAAAAGGGGCTGGAAAAAGGGAGGTTATGGGAATATTCAGGATGAGATAAGGAATCTGAGGCAGAAAAGAACACACCAATTACCTCAGCTCACACGCTCATCTGCCAGATGAAACCAGTTTTACCGGCTGTTGCCCAAAGGCAAAACACCACAGGGCTTCTGATGTCATGTTGGCCTTTGGTTATGAGCCCGGGTAAATGCGTACCTGGCAGAGAGAGAAAAAGGGCTGTGCTGCTTAATGCCAGCTTCATCTATTTATGTTCCTCTAGCATCAATTAAAAATATCTCTGTCTCATTCTGCCTGCCTGCCTGCCTGCTACTGTGGTATTTGTTTTCTTTCCATAGCACTGCAGATTGCCTTGCCTTACAGTTTACAACAGTGAGAGCTGGCATTTGCCTCTGGCAGGGCATAGGATGAGAAACCATTTCACTTTTCCTCCACTCTGTCTTCGTGTGGAGCCACAAAGGTGTTTGATGTGCTGGTTGTTGTGAAGGGGTGATGTACAAGGCCAGGGCTGTTGTTAATTTGCAGTGCTTCAACAGCACTAGCTTTTTCCTTAGGATTTGAATGGAATTGGTGGCATTGCTGGGACAATATAGTAGTGTAGATCTGAAGTGTGTTCTGTGTACTCATCTGTCTTTTGTTCTTTATTATATTAACCTTCTTTTTCTTCCTCTTTTTTTTTGCCTTTTGTGTATCACCAAGACCCAGTGAAGCAGATTTTATGTTGCAATAATTCTGCATGTTTTAGTTATAAATATCCCAAAGCAAAGTTAAGGGTTTTTTCATATAACTATCAAAGCAAGTGTCTGCTTCAGCCCAAATTGAAAGGGACATTTTACACATAAAAGTTCATCAGTGGGTGGTAAACAGCTTCTATCCTAATACATATTGCAAATATGCTGCTGCAGCACAGGCGGACAGCTTTGGTGAAACTGGTAGGATCTGACCTAAACACAACAGTTCCCTGTGCCAGTTGCTATCCCTGGAACTTAACCAGGGTCTAAGCATCCAAGAANAGAGAGAAAAAGGGCTGTGCTGCTTAATGCCAGCTTCATCTATTTATGTTCCTCTAGCATCAATTAAAAATATCTCTGTCTCATTCTGCCTGCCTGCCTGCCTGCTACTGTGGTATTTGTTTTCTTTCCATAGCACTGCAGATTGCCTTGCCTTACAGTTTACAACAGTGAGAGCTGGCATTTGCCTCTGGCAGGGCATAGGATGAGAAACCATTTCACTTTTCCTCCACTCTGTCTTCGTGTGGAGCCACAAAGGTGTTTGATGTGCTGGTTGTTGTGAAGGGGTGATGTACAAGGCCAGGGCTGTTGTTAATTTGCAGTGCTTCAACAGCACTAGCTTTTTCCTTAGGATTTGAATGGAATTGGTGGCATTGCTGGGACAATATAGTAGTGTAGATCTGAAGTGTGTTCTGTGTACTCATCTGTCTTTTGTTCTTTATTATATTAACCTTCTTTTTCTTCCTCTTTTTTTTTGCCTTTTGTGTATCACCAAGACCCAGTGAAGCAGATTTTATGTTGCAATAATTCTGCATGTTTTAGTTATAAATATCCCAAAGCAAAGTTAAGGGTTTTTTCATATAACTATCAAAGCAAGTGTCTGCTTCAGCCCAAATTGAAAGGGACATTTTACACATAAAAGTTCATCAGTGGGTGGTAAACAGCTTCTATCCTAATACATATTGCAAATATGCTGCTGCAGCACAGGCGGACAGCTTTGGTGAAACTGGTAGGATCTGACCTAAACACAACAGTTCCCTGTGCCAGTTGCTATCCCTGGAACTTAACCAGGGTCTAAGCATCCAAGAAATCCCAGGAAAATCAAGTGTCTTGCCCATAGCAATATAAAAGATGGTTCCAGTCTCCAGTTTCTCCTTGCATTCCTAGCTGTCTCTTTGAGAGCAAATAATGCTGCAAAGTAATTTAAAAACAGAGGAGGTGAAAATCAGTAACTTCAGCAATAGCAGCACAGACAGTTTCCTCCATCGCAATCTCCATCTAGATTTTCCAAGCAGACTTGCAATTTCAGTGGTTGCCTTGGCAGGTGCCCAGCATGATACGCCTGAAAGCAGCCAGGCTGTCTGAGAGCAAATGCGCAATGATTTCGAAAAATCAGGGTTCTTCAAGAGTTCTCAAGTTGATCATCAAAAACTATTAAATATTTCTCATTTTTCTTCTTCCTCAGAGTTGCAGACCCTCAGAATTGCAAATGCTTCATGATCTGAAGCCAACACAACAGCATTGGTGTTTCGCTGGCTTGCAACAACATCTGTTTGAAGGGATGTTTTAAAGCAGTCTGCAGTGCTGGAAGGTGGCTTTTTCTGTACTGCTTCTAGCTAGGATGTGCTGATCTGAGCACTCGGCAGCATAATTTATTTATTAGGACTTCATACCGTTTTTTTCCCCATTGACACAGGATTAAAATTAAACATCCCTAACTGCACAAGATGAAAGTATAGCTTAGCTCATTCGGGTACGTCCGCATTAAATACGTGTGTAAGCGATTGCTCTCCACTAGCTTGATCTTGCTTTCGTGTACAGGCACAACTCCCCCGAGACGACTCACCCGAGTCAGACGTTCAGCTGAACCCAACTGTACCCAAAGGTGGCAGTGGCTGGAACACACCAGGGCAAACCTTAACAGCCTTTGATTCTCCAAAGACTCCATCAATAGCCAATGATACTAAGGGGGGCTGTCATTAGGGCTGAGATCCTTGGGAATGCATCGATTCCTCAGCCCCATCATTTCACCTGCCAAGCACAGTGCTGTGCCAATGGGCAGTGAAGCCCAATAAGTCACCTCTTCACGAGCTGCTGGAGAGGAGATGCCTTCCCAAGCAATGCAGCTGCCTGGCTGCTGAGTGCTGGAGGCACAAGACAGCCACCATCAGCATGGCCTGTGGTCACTTGGGCTGACTCCACTTTAAGACTTTGCCCATACCAGTTACCAAGTCTGAGGCTAAGGGAAATGGTGGTACCTTGCAGTGGTCTCATCCCTTTATGCTGCCTCTCCCAGAGACAGCTCAGGCAGACAGAAAATGTCTGGATCAGTGTCCTGCTGCCAGTGCACAGCAACATCTCACAAGGTGGCATTGTGGGGAGCCAAAAGACTAAGAGCAGCCCTTGAGACCCACAGGATGTGGGAAAGGGAAAGGAGAAGCATTCCCCACCAAAGATCCATTGTCAGGGAGGCAGCATTGGCTGCTTTGGGTGCTGGGAAAAGATCAGGTGCCTGTAAAAACCCAGCTGGCAGGGAAGGCATCAGATGCAGAGTAAAAGGTCTCTCTGCATCCAGCCACCACCATGGGGACCTGGTTGACCCAGCCCTGAAAAACTCTGCTGGGCCAGACCCTGCCCCTTCAAGCGGATTGCATTCTGCCTCTCCATCCTTAAAGTTTCTCCTGCTCCACCAAGTACTTTTATCCCAGAGTCCGGGCTGACAGGCATGAGTTAGGTGTTCCAACAGGACAGATGAGGTAAAAGGGCTCCAGAAGATACCACCAGGTTTCAGGGAAGGGGTTTGCCTGCACATCTTCTTCCCTTGGGGTCTCTGCTGCCCTTGCACCTGGGGGAAGAGTGGTGCGAAGTGGTCACCCATCCTGGCCATGGGGCAAGGGTCATTTGCTGGTGGATGTGGTACAGAGAAGTCCAAGTCAGGCAGCCGATTTGGTAGTTTGTGGCATACTAGGAACATGCATGGTGCAGACTTGCTTGAACTGAGTGGACTCTGTAAGGGCCTTGTTGGGGACGCAAAGTGCTTTTTCAGGAGAAAAGTGTTGCCTATGAGGGTCCCTAAGGTTTGCAAAGCATGGAATTGAGCACAGTGCTCTGAAAGGGGTGGGATGGGCTGTAGTGGACTACTATGCCAGCACAGATATGGACTTCCAGGGAAAACAGCCCCCTAGTGTTATCCAAAAGCTGAATGTTTCCCTAGGAAGGATCATGATGGAGAGATGAAATATCATTGCTGGAAACATCTCTGAACGCAGAACTTCTTGCCTTTTACACCAGTTACTTTGAAACACCTCATCCTGCAAGGTCTTGCTTTGTCCTTTAGACTGCCGAGTGTTCCTCCTTTTGTGATAAGCAACACGTGTATCACTTTGTCCATTCCTCCCTGCGCACACATTACATGGTGACATATGATGTGGTGATGACACTGAAACCATCTGTTGATTGCCCAAGGTTTGAAAAGGTGGCCTGGAATGGAAACTGTCGTCACAAAGACCTTCACACATGGGTGGGTTGGTTGGTTGGGTGGTTGGTTGGTTGGTTGGTTGGTGATTACAGACTATGAAGGCATGAGCAAGTAGAGCTTGGGCAGTTTTGTTGCAAACACTGTGGTCCACAGTTATGCTGTAGATGTTGGGGTGTCCTCATTCATGGAGATTAAAGCACACTGTGGGAGAAGCTGCCATGTTAGTAATGCTTGCAGAAGCGTAACATATATGAAAGTACTTCCAGTGCTTCCATCTCCCCAGAAGTAAACAGAAATTAAAATGTACTCTAAGTTTGCACACACAGAATCATTAACTTTGTATAGTTAGGGACTAGAGAGAGGGAGGGAAGGGGGATTTTTGGTAGGATTTTTTTCTTTTTTTTTTTTTGCCCTGGGCAAAATTTTCAACATTAACTAATTAATGTTTATAAAGCACTTTGCATATATAGTGCCTTTCATCAGGGGATCTCCAAGTATTAGATTATATTATCTTGAAGGCCCCAGGCCTGTGCATACTAGCCCTATAAAGTATTAGCCTTACAAACTTTAGTAATTCACTTTGGGTTTTTTCCTGGGGTTTTTTTTTTTGGTTGGGTTTTTAATCTTCCCTCTTCTGAAAATGTGCCGAGCATTTTGGCTGTGTATGTAAAAAGGTGGTAAAAAGCGTGGTGTCAGCCAGAATGACCATATGAAAACTCAGGGCTCCATAATGAACTTCTCAAATCCTCTAATTGCCAGAACTGGGGAGTAGCAACTCTGCCAAACTAAAATCCAACTATTCAAGTAGGGGTCAGGAGGAGGCATCATCACTGGTGGGGGAAGCAGCTCTGACATTTGCTCTGGTAATGACGGTGGGGATAGGTAAAAAGGGGAAGAAAGGGAGACCTCTGATCTCTAGCAGCATCAGGAGACAAACCCCTTGCTCCAGCTTGGGGGTGAGCTGGTGGCTCTTCTGTATTGCATTAAGTTTCTGTTACTGATGGCTGGAGGCTGGGAAGGCAAGGATGGGCATGAAAAAGGCTACATTTCGCCCATCTGGAGTGTCTCCATTGCTGCCATCCTCCTGGGCAGAGGCAGGAGGTAGAGTATCCCAAAGCCACGCCAACAGTAGTGAATCTCCCATGTGCTAAATCTGAAAAGCCTGCTTGGGTGTGGGCTCAGTGGATGACTCAAACAATTACTTAACAATAGCTGCTTTCGTGAGCTGGCAGGGATGAAGCCAGGTTCACAATGGAAAAAATGTGTGGGCATCTCAGCTTCAGCGAAACACATGGGGAGCAGACTTGCTGCTGCATGCAGGAACTACCAACAGAGAAAGCAAGGCCTTGGGGAGCAGAAACTTGACAGGGACAAGGCAAAGGATGTCTTTGCCCTTACTTGTACATCTTACAGGTGGAAATCCCCCAGCTGAATTTAGCTGGATAAGGGCTGTTACTCTGAGGGAAAGGCTGAGCAGCAAATCCAGTCTTTTGAAGAGTCAGCGGTATTCAGAACTCCAGAATGGAGCCATCCCTTGCAAGGCCATCTTGTCCAGACAAAAGTGCTCTTTCATGAGTGAAAGTTCACAGAAAGGATGGGAAATCCCTCCCTTTTCAAAGGAGAGGAGAGTTCAGCAGGGTGATGGCACATGTAGCTACAACCAGACAGGCACTTCTTCATAGAAGCAACCTGATAGCTCTTCAGAGCCTGCACACACTGAAGAACTTTATGGGGAGCTTGGAACAGGTGACAGGGCTCACTTCCTGCTTGTGGACTGACATTCCAAATCTCAAAATACCCATTCTGCATGCGACTCCCAAGAGAGAGACAGCTTGGAGAAGTGTGCAAGGGGGTTGCGGGCAATGGCTCTCCAGATGGGTTGTGGGCAGCATCTGGACACGGAAAAACATATCAGGAAACCTAGCAAGTAGGAATCAGTCAGCAGGCTTGCAATGTCGATAACAGCTTGGTATGCTAAGCCTTGCACACTGCACTGCGCACTCCTGGTCCCGAGGAAGAGTGGGAACTCCACAGAGATCTGGAGGGTGCTCACTGTGTTGATCTAGAGCAGCATTCAGATGGAAATGCAACTGCAGCAGAACTCTTGCTGGCAGGGAGCAGGCAGAGGCATCTTTGCCATGTCCACATGCTTTATCCCTGGAGCCAGCACTGTGGGAGAGCAAGAGGCCCAAGTCTTGTGTTGGCAGATGTCCTAGGAAGCATGGCCCACGTAGGTTGCTCTGTTGTCGCAAACAGGACAGGGTTGTGAGGGCCAGCTGTACACTGAGAGTGAGGAGAGAGTGAACTTTCCTCCTCTGGAGACACCACAGTGCAGAGAGTTGGCCTGAGAGCAGCCACACGTCCCATCACCTTGCTCCAACCAACAGCGTGGGCTGATGTACTCTATGTGATTGCAGTGAGCATTGAGAGGGACTTCGGTTTTTTTCTCTCCCCTTTAGGCAGCCATGGTTACAGAGAGACTGGGAGAAGAGGAAACAAAGCGAGAACCATGCTGTGATATGGCTGGGTCTGTCCTCCTGGGCTCCAACGGTGCTCTTCTCCTGGCATTGCCGTGTGGTGCTGGACACATTCTGCTCTTCTAGCTTCTCCAGCACTTTATGCACTGTGTTTGACCCCTGCTGGCAAGTGCGTATTTATGTTGGCAAATGAGTCCATCTACCAGATAAAGGGCCTCTAATGAAGCAAGCAGGCATAGTTACAAGGGTCACTGCCGTGAGCTGTCCACATACACGTTACTCTCGCCTCTTCTTTGATGCAGGCACTTCACTTACGAGTCCGGCTAATATGTCTGGTCCTTCAGGCCAGGACACTCCCACACTTGATATGCAGCAGAAGGGAGTGCTTGGTGCTATTGGTATTACCTCCAACTTAGGGAAAGTGTGGATTAATCCACACTCATCTACAGGGAGCAAGGCACCTTTTCCCTTTCACTGAACTCAGGAAGCAGACGTTGCTGCACCAGGCCCTGGGGAGACCAGAGCTGAGTATGACGACTCACAGGTAATCACAGAACGGCTGTGAGTCATTCCTGCCCTGGAAACCGACCAGCTTCTGCTCATCAGCTACCATTGCAAGAGCTGCAGCTCCTTTTAGATGTGAGTGGTTTCGCTGCCTGCTGGTTGCTGTCCATCCAGTTGGAAGTCACCTGTACTCCTCTTCCACAGGTGGGTGGTACAAGTGCTTTGGAGCAAAATATGATGCTTGGCTTTGAAAGAGAAAGGCTGTGAGGTTTACCCGTTGCACAGCAGCAGCTCCACCCCTCACTGAGGCAGGTGCCCTGCCAACTGCAGTCTTCAGCCTCAGCAGATCTGGGAGAACTGGGGCTTTTTGGTTGCTCTTCCCATTTGCATGCAATTCCCTCTAACTCCTGAATCCTCTCCCTGTGACAGGTAATTTGCCTACCTGACAGGAGTTCAGGAAGAGCCATGCAGCCTGGGATTTCCCCACATTTCACACCAATGAGTCCTGACTGGTACGAGTTGAGATATAAGAGCAACAAGGAGGCAACACACAAGGATGACAGTGGCTTCTGCTGAAACAGAAGAGGTGTTGGTCCAGCACATGGAAGCAACAGTACCATGCTGGGCTTGGGCAGACCATCTCATGGTGCTGTGTCGCTAGTCATGTAGGGAATCCTCTCCCATGGAGGTCATGCTGCTCCTTTGGTGGGGACAGTTGCAGCTGAGCAGTTGCAGCATGACCAAAGAGCTTGCAAGGCCCAACATTGTGGCACTGGCGGTAGCTGAGGGACTCCAGAGGGAGACAAGAAAGGACTTGTAGCAAAGCTGACTCTGCAAGGCCGAGTTGGGCAACTGTAGTTTAGATCAGTTATAGATCTAGAGGCCCTCAAGTGAGGAAGGAGACAGAGGAAGCTTCCCTATTCTGCCAGCACATCCATATTTGGAGGTGCGGGTGAAGGCTGCTCCCTGCCTGGGGGCTCAGGCGCCAAAAAATTGGGCCACTTAGTCTAGTACAGAGAAAGTCTGCCACAGCACTCTTCTTCTCAGGTTTTTGGGGGTTTTGGGTAGCTTTGGGGGAGGAGATACCAATTTGTACCCCCAGATAAAAAAGTTTCATCTCTGTCTTAAAGCAAGCTCCTGCATAGTACGGAAAACAATTCATGTCCCTCCAGAACAAGTGTTGCGGGCAACTCTCCCTACCTCGGGCAGTGCTGAGCTGGTTTTATGGCCCTGGCTAGGTACATCTTTGGACTATTCAAAGCTGCATCTTTCTCATTAAAGTCTGAGGACTAAATACAGATGCCTCTTCCTCACCACCTATCCACAGGGAGGAGAATAACCCTGGTGCAAGCAGCTGTTGTTCCCCACTGTGGCAAGATGGGCACTGGGGCTCAGCCACCCTTCCAGGCAGCTCATCAGGGATATGAGGGAGCAGCAGCAATGCCCCACAGTGGGGGAGAGCACTGCATTGAGGCAGGCTTAGGGGATTTGGAGGGCATGATGAGCATCTCAGGCTACACCACAGGGAGCATGGATTTATAAACATGTGTAAGCCTCAATTCCAGCCCACCACTACTCTCTCCCCAAGAGAGGGCATACAGCTTCCCCTAGAGCATTGAAAACATGGAGGGAAATACCCTTCAGAAACTGCCCAGATTTCATACTTGGAATTCAGACCACCAGTCTTGTGATTCCTGGAGATCTGATTCATGCTTTTTGAACGTGTGGGTTTGGCAATCCTGTGCTTACACTTACAGCCATTTCCCAACCCCTTATTTTCCCCAGAGGTGTTCTTACTTTTCCCTTTTTTACTCTTGTACACATGAAATAAACTGCTTGGGGGTTAGGGGGGTTGTTACTGATAGCAAAACTCATCTATTAAATTCACAGTGAGTTGCTCACTAAATAACACCAAAAAAAAATCCCCCACAATTTTATAGTCTAAACCAACCACAGCAGGTTGGAGCGACTCCTCACGGCTTTTGCTTTGCCTTGGGGCAGGATATACCGGGCAAGGGTTTTTCTCCCCAAGGAGAAGCAGGAAAATTCTGTCCCCTCACTGCAGCCATGCTGGGGGTGGCAGACAAGCCCTGTACCATCCTGGTGGACGTGACCTGTCTGTCCCCACATGTTTTTGTGGGAAAGGTGAGCTGCTCTGGGGAGGGAGGTCTGGGTACATGCAGGCATGTAAGCCCCTAGGAGAGCATCTAAGGGCTTTTCCTGGGGTCATGAAAATAGGATTTTTTTTTTGTTCTGGGAGATTTAATGTGAGAGTTTTGGAGCCGCATTAATTTGGACCAGCAAAAATCCCATTTTTTCCTCCCAGATATTTCTTTTGTGCAGTCATAGAAAGGACTGTATCTTTATCACTGTAGATATCAACCAGGGGCATAAGTAATACCTCAGCTCAAAGAAACAGTATTAATTATCCAAACCCTGTGCTAAGCTCCATTTGTATTCCCTCAGACAACCTGCTGCTGGCACAACGGAAAGCAAAACCATGAACCCATGGGAGTGGAGACTGTTTCCATTTTCTCTGAGAGCTCCCTGCCCATTTAAAGGCAGAGCAGAATCAGAAAGCAAAAGGGTGAGGGAGAGGGTTTGCAAAGTGCCACCTCCAAAGTGGCCCCACACGCTCAGAGGTGTTACAAAATGTGACCTTTCAGTCAGTTTACGATTCACAGCTAATTTCAGGAAAAGGCTTTGTTGTGGTAAATCTCAGGAAGGTACAATATAGTGCTGTCCTTGGTCTACATTGCCTCAAGCAATGGGCCATGGACATCCACAGAGGATGGCAAACTGGGAAAGGGAACTACCAAAAACTAGATGGAGGGAAATCCCCAATGCAGAGTTTCAGCTGCTGAGAAGTGAGTGTTTCCTTCTCATGGCATCCTCCGTGATGCCGCAGAAGCCTAACACCAGCAAGTTTTTATTGGCATCACAGCAAAGCCCAGCTTGAACAAGACATCTGAAACAGCTTAATAGCCTAAAAGCACTGCAGCTGCCTGGGACAGCCTGCCTTCTTTCTGGAGGAGGTGCACACAGGAATCTAGGGAAAGAAAACCGCTCCACCCTGGCTGTCCTTCCCTGGGGAAAAGGGAACCTGCTTCTCTAACACCTTGGGAAGGCAGAAATGACAGCAGAGACCTTTACAGCCAGCACTCCTCAAGGCTCTCGAGAAGTTACATTGAGATCGCAAATACAACAGGACTGACATTGCCTACTCATTAACAAAGATAATGGGAGAGAAAGCAACTGAGCCCTATTTTAGCCCTGTTCAAATTGATTGAATGTCTTGACATGCCAACAGGGACCCCCAAGTGCTCACAATTCCTGCCTGGACAACAGGTTTGTGATAAAGCTTTGTGAGCTCTCAGCTCAGACAAGGGGCAGCTGAGGAGTTGCTTGTGCAGGAGATGTCTCCTATGGAAGGCAGACAAAGCAGAGACCCTGAAGAAGGCTGAGAAGCAATGGCAGTCATCCACAGTAAACAAATTGTTTGAAGGATGGGGAGGAAAATCAGAGCAGCCATGGAAGCGGAAGGCAGGCTTTTGGGCAGAGCAGAGGTGCCCAACAGAAAGATGAAAGCGGAACCACCTGGTCTGGGTGTTGCTGGTCTATAAGCATTTCACTTGGGTTTCGCCTAAGCACAGAAGTTCAAGTCAGCCTGGAGGGTGCCTGGATGAAGCAGACAGTTCCATCCCAGTTCAGAATTCATAGAATCATCATAGTGGAGTAGAGGGGCTGATCACCTTCCTTAATCTTCTGACCACGCTGTTTTTGATGCAGCCCAGGACACAGCTGGTTTTCAAGGCTGCAAGTACATGTTGCCTGCTCATGTCCAGCCTCTCATCCACAAGCACTCCCAAGTACTTCTTGGCAGAGCTGCTCTCAGTGACTTCTTCTCCCAGTCTGTACTCATGTCTGGGGTCGCCCTGACCCAGGTGCAGCACTTGCACTTGGTCTTGTTAAACCTCATGAGATTCCCCTGTGCCCACTTCTGGAGCTTGTCCAGGTCCCTCTGGATGGCATCCCATCCTTCAGGTGTGCCAACCGCACCACTCAGCTTGGTGTCATGTGCAAACTTTCTGAAGGTGCACTCGATCCTTCTGTCTATGTCATTAATGAAGATATTAAATAACACCGGTCCCAATACGGACCCCTGAGGGACACCACTTGTCACTGATGTTCTTCATGGCTCTGAGCCATTGACCACGTCCCTCCGGATATGACCATCCAACCAATTTCTTATCCATCTAACAGTCCCTCCATCAAATCCATCTCTCTCTAATTTAGAGAGAAGGATGTTGTAGGATACCGCGTCAAAAGCTTTACACGAATCCAGTTAGGTGACATCTGTAGCCCTTCCCTTGTCCACTGATGTAGTCACCCCATCATAGAAGGCCACTTGGTCGGCGGTCCATCTGTCTATCCTCTTGAGAGGTGTGGAAGAGAGGTTGCCATTGAAGACTGAAGCCAAAAAATTGTTGAGTATCTCAACCTTTTCCTCATCTGCTCTCACCGCTATTGCAGAACTGTTTATTAGTGGGGATACACCTTCTTATACCTTCAAAACATCATTCCCAGGGCTTAAAACACTGAGAAAGGGCAGTGGCCTAGAAGACCAGCAAGGGAAGGCAGGCAGTGCTACTGCAGGTTTGTGCAAGGCACGAGCATGGGGGAAAGATGCAAAACTAAGGCAGCTGTGGGGGTAAAGAAGAGGTGGGAAGAAGATTCAACACCACAGAAAACAGGTGGAGGGGACAAGAGTGGGAAAGAGGAGCTGGGCCACTGCATCTGGGTCAGTCGTGCCTGGGGATGTTTGTTCAAAGAGCCAGGGAGTGTTTGTGCCACATCCCGATGTGAGGAACTCGAGCCCCTCACGTATGGCTTACTGCCCGCGATGCAGACTGGCTTCTCAAGGAGACCTCCTCAATGAGGGACGTGCCTGAGGAGGCTGGTGCCATGTCAGATCAAGGAGCACCCAGGGAATCAGCCGGTTGGTTCAGTGAGGACTCAAAGCCCCCACAGCCAGGCCTCCCAGCAGCCCTCTGACCGAGAGCCGCCGGCCCCCAGCCCGGCGCACCGAGGGAAGGGCCTTCCCCACGGGCAGGGCCTCCCCAGGGGCTGGGCCGGGCCGGGCTGGGCAGGCCCGGCGGCCCTGGGGCAGCAGGGCGGTGCTGGCTCCTCTGGGCCCAGAGCCAAGCGGGAGCTTTCTCAAGGCTGCCTCCGCCAGCGCAGCCTCTCCGCCCTTCCCGGGGCTGGGTCACCGCGCAGGAGCTGCGGGCGGGCCAGCGCCAGCTCCCGCCACCCATCGCCCCTGTGCCACCCACCCTGCCCCAACCCTGCGCTGCTTCGACTTCTCCCAGCTGTCAGGAGCCGCCCAAGGCGGGTGACAGCTAAACAGGAATTTTAAATCTCTTCTTGATCCCTTCTTTAAATCATCCGTGTGTTTCTGGGGGAGGGGGAAAAAAAATCACCAAAAGCAGGGCAGCACCCTACCCCCTTCCACTCTGCGAGGGCTGGGTGGCACCTCCCCGGCTTTCTTCCCTGGGGGATGCTGCACCTGCGGTCACCTCGGCTTCCCTGCTCCCAGACGTGGCTCAGGACTGCTCAACAAAGCTGAGCTTGTTAAGGAGAAAAAGCCTGAAAAGGCAGATGTCTAGCTCAGGAGGTGGAGGAGCCTCACCCGGGTACAGGGAGGTCTGGAAGAGTTGGGTCCCTGCAGAGTTTTCATCCCCAGAAAGTTTTTTCTTGATCAGGACTACAGAGAAAAA
>VZTH01004387.1:1500737-1595080 GCA_013397815.1 Aleadryas rufinucha | reverse complement strand
TTTAAAAAAAAAAAGAAAGAAAGAAAAATAAGGCTCCTGACTCACTCTCTTCCCAAGACTGCCCTAGCCCAGGGCATTTTCCCTGCCTTGGGAAGTGTTGCAAAATTTGAGCTTGCCCTGGAGGTATCTCTCACTAATTACTGGATATCCTGGTTTTGTGTGAGGACATAGGCAGAACCTTCCCACAGGTTCTTCTTTACTGCATGGGAAAAAAAACCTCGAAATGCTGATTTCTGTTTCAGCATCCCCAGCAGACTGCTGTGAAGGGCTGATTGCACACTTGAGGGGATCTTTTTCTGGAGCCATCCTCCCCAGCTCTGGGGCATCACTCACCAACAGTTTCTAAGAAGTGTGGAATTTCAAAGGCAAAAACAAGCTTACTTTTAATATTTGCCCTCTGTACCTGAAGTTTGGGTCACTTTCAATTTTTTTTTCCCCTGTAATAAAGAAGGCTAAAGCTTTCAAATTAGAAGCAAAGACTGAGAGCTGTGTGAGATGAGGCCTCTTTGAGTTTGCACCACCCGCCAGCCGGTCTGCAAAGGGCTAAGGAATGGGCTGGTGAAAGGCAGGGTGCAGAAAATTACAGACCTTGCCCTGACAAGAGGTAGCACAAGCCTGATTACCACCTCAGTTTGACACAAGGCAGATGCTCACATGGGGTTTAAGCCTCCAGCTGTGGTTTATTCACATCAGTAGAGGAAAACTGCTTCAGCTACAAGATGTTGAGTAGCCCGCGCTGTATCTACATATCTCCTGGTATGTCTAATGTAGCTATACATCTTCTGCTTATTCCAGCATCTTCTTTCAGCGTCAGGCCACTGACTCCCATGGACAGCATGTTGCCCCTATCCTGCATCCCACAGTAGCTCAGTTCTGTGCTCGTGATAGTCCTTGCCACTCCTTCAAAGAGAGATGAGGTGATAGCAGAGGGATTTTCCAAATTTTAAGAGACATGAAGTTAAAAACAAAAATTGCATTGAGCAGGAAGCACCAATATAAGGATTTCTTCCTCAGTAAGTCTGCTTCATTAAATACACAGCCTGCCTACACATACTCACCTACTTTGTTTCCAGAAAAGTCCTTTTCTGTCTTTTCTCTAAAAGAAAGCCTTTGCCAGAATGCATGTAAATGTATCACTGAAGCTCCTGAAGAGAGGAGCGAGCTCTGTTTTCGATCCTCTATATGCATTCTCCTTTTCCTACCCTTCTTGAGACTTCCCGCTGATCAACTCTTCAAGGGAGTCTTTATTCTCTGCCCAATTTTGCACAAAGGTATCAAAGGATTTTAACACATTAAAACTTGAAACCTCTTAAAGAAGATAATTTATCTCCTTCCTCCCTCTCTCCTTGTTGCTGGAGTTTCCCATCTGGGAGCTGTTATAACTCAGTCTTTACATAAAGTAGACTATTTCTTTTTAAAAGTTACTCAGCCATCCTTATACACACAGAGTACATGTATATTCACACATAATTACTTGAAAAAAATATTCCATCCTTCCTTCCAGCTTCTAAGAACAGAAATAAGAAACACCTTAAAATAACTGTAAATAATAAACCCCGTCACGCTAAACACTTCAAAGTGGAAGAGCAAATATCTCAAGAAGCTTGGGGAACTACACGTAATTATGAATTAGCTCTCGAAAACAGATACAGATGATCTGTCAGATAATTTTTCATTTCAAATACATTTAAAAACACTGTTCCCTGTGATCTGGTAGAGACAGTAACTGCTTACTGATAACTGCAGAGCAGTTATCAAGCAAAGCCTGTGGAGCGGAAGCGTGGCATGCCGAGCTGCTGAGATGGACTTTTTGCTTGAGCAGTACCTATGCAGAAGGCCCCCACCTTTGCTCCCTCCCACCAGGGCACAGCCCCAGGGGAGGTGGTCTTTCAGCGGCACTACAAATGGGCAGAACTCTGGTGAAACACATACTGGTCACCCTGTGGGGCCTCAGCGTGGGTCCTGACGCCACTCAGTGTCCACCTGAATCACACAAAACAGGCTCTGTACCCTTTGCCACTTCTGAGACAGACACAGGCTGACAATGAGACACATGGAAGGGCTGTGGGACTGTGAGATGGGGGTGGGGAAGAGAATAGATGACCATCTCTGATACAGTGTCCAGCAGGAACTCTGGATGGCCCTGCTAGGGAAACATCTCTTGGAAGGTGGGAGGTACCTACTTTATAAGGACCTTGTAGAAAACCTTTGACTGAAGTAGGACTTAATGGTAGAAGTCTTAGCCACCATGAAACACCAACTTCCTGCAAGGATCTTCCCGGCACAGAAAGTAGCAGCCTCAGGGCTGTGAGCTGACCTGTGCCACCATCTCCTTCCACTCCAGAATAACCATTCAAATCCAGGATGAAAACCCTCCTTTTCCTCCCTCCTTTGCAGCAAAAACCCTTTCAAAACCAGGCTCCCCGGAGGGAAACTGTGAAGAAGGGGATCATGAGGAGAGACTGGGTAGCAAAGTTATCAGCTAACATGCCAGAATAGCTACAGAGAGCAGGCAATGAGTGACCAGCTCATGCCTGTAACAGAAGAGGAAAGAAGAGGCCATAGGAACAAGGACTAATATATCTGAAAGGAAAAGATGATGTTTATTGCTTATTCCATCAGTGTTACAAAGCCAGAGGGGGTGCTTGTCTGGGTTACAGAAGGCCTGCACCAAGTGAAACACTGGCATTGTGGCCTGCAGACAAGCAGCCTTTGTATCCAATGAGGGTGGGACAAGCCACTGACACGTGGTAATGAGCCCAGAAGCCAAAGTGGCAAAACAGACAGGTCCGGTGTGCTGTGCTCTTCAGTCTTGGTACTCAACTTTGCACCCCCAAAGGAGTAAAGGCTTCAGCACAGATTGTAGTTATTTCCAGAGCTACAGCCGTGGGACTTGGGATAACAATGGCTGCATCCAGCTTTCAGAGCATGTGTAGACATCGTGTGCTACGTGCAGAAGGAAGAGTGTGCAGCACTTGCCCTCAGAAACCCAGCAGCCCTAATCTGAAAAGCTGCTGGGAACAAGCCTGTTTCACCAAGTCCAATCACTTGGACTGTCTGCCCCTTCAGGACATCCTCACTTGCTTTAGTCTTTCTCTCTTCACCCCAGTGATTACAAATGAAGAGGAAAGCAAAGAACAGAGCAAAGAGATGAACCTGGAGAACAGCTGACAGCACTTTTGCTCAGCACAGTGCACTCACATGGCAGGACACAGGTGCCTACAAAGAGAGGGGGCCTAGAACAACTTGATGCAAACAGTAGCCTTAAGCTACTCGTGTCAAAGTGTCCAAGAGAGTGCAATGGCTTTGAGGAATCATCCAGCAATGTCTCACGGTCCCCTGCTACCTTCCTCATTAAACCTCGAACAAAGCTGCAGGGTGTGTTAGTGCACTCCAGCTAGGCTTTCCCAGGGGGAGAAGGGAAAAGCTGGAGTCAAAGACAGTGCAAAGGGCTGGATTCAGTGCTAAGACTCGAAAATGGCAATAAAAGGAAAAAGCAGCAGTTGGAGGAGAAACAGTACAGGCCCCCTTTTGTCACCAAGTAACACACAAAATTTGGCATAGAATGCTGCTGAGATAGTAGTGAAGACCAAGCAACAACAGCTTCCCTCCCCCCACTGTATATACTCTTTTCTCTAAAGGTTGAGCACTTCAGTGGCAGGGATAGTTGCCCAGCCAGCTCAGTGCATGAGAAACAGCCACTAGGGTAGTAGGCCAGCTGGAAAGCAGGAAGTGCCTGAAGCAAGCTTTGGAGCCCTCCCAGCACTGGTGGCACAGACGGTTCTCCTAGGTTCCCAAGCCTGAACATGAGCATACTGAGAACTAAAAGGCAAGGGAGCATGATAGCAGGTTTTGTCCTCATCACCTTATGACTGGGATTTTAGTATTCCCATAAAGGGCAGGAAGAGTGGGGAAAAGCATGGAAATGAACCCCTGGTGATCTCTCCTTTAACTCCTGATGTGGCTGAGCAAACCCAGGTATGTCCTAAATGCCACTTTAGAGGACACTTTTCTCAGAAGCAAAGCTGAGCTCAAATGGGAGGCAGGATGAACTTTTGGCAAAGAGACAAGTATTTTCAGTTTTTGCACCAAGGACAAAGCTGTCCCTATCTGAAATTAGGCCTAAAGACGTACTGAAAAACCTTTTCGAAACATCTGCTACTTCTTAACAGTAAAAAATTTTTCAATTTGAGGGGTCTTTTGGGAGTGGGGTGGGTGTGGACATGACACACAGGGGAAGAGGCAGAACACAGGGAGAATCTACTGGTGAGAGACAACTTGCTCTGGCAGCGATATGTGATCTGCATCATAGGCAGGCCATAAAAACACCTGAATCATCCAATATCCTTTAGATATATCTATTTATCAATTATTTTCTCCAACTTATTTCACTTTATTATTGCACTGGTTGAAAGAAGCAAAGGAGGCAGGTCAATATGCAGATGCTCTTTGTGGTTCTCCAGCCTGCACTTAATTAATTGTGAGTTGCTTTAAAATTAATTTAGGACAGTGCTTCCACAGCACCTTGCTGAAGTCTGACACAGTTCATGCTTTCACTTCCCAGAACATGTGCAAAGCTCTCACCTCTGCCCAGCTGTTAACAAAAATCCCACAACCCAGTCTCTGCGCTGACTGAGAGGCAGAAATCAGACATGAGAGGTTGCTCTTCCTCCCTTTCAAGCAATCCTTTGCTCTGTCACCTGCTTCTGTTTAAAACCGCTTCAAACAGAGATGTTCTTAGTTAATATGTCATGTGAGGAAACCATGCCAGCTCCTGCGATGGGCAGACAGCTGGGGCTCGCTCTTGGAATCACACCATTAGTCATGGTGCTGACAGCTTCAGATGCTGAACTTCTCACGTAAGGAAACAAAGGTACCAATTTATTGTTTTTAATAAAATAATTGCTTTAATGCAGTATTTAAAATAATTTTTAACATCTGATCAAGAAGATACAGTACACAAATATGGAAAATGCTGCACTTTACATAAAAAGTAAAGCTAAGCATTTAATTATACAAAACAATTTTGCCCGATGCCATCAATATCTTGCAAAGTACATTTTAGTCAAAGTACTGCTTTTCTTATATATATATATATATATGCTATATATACATATATAAATAATTTACAGCATTCGTTTACTAGATTTGTTTACTACTGTTCCAACAAAAAACAACATAACCGATTCACAACTTAGTGAATTTGGTAACCACCTGCAGTGGTTCTGACAGTGGAGGGTATGTGAATAGTTGCTTCAAGTTTTGAAGCAGCATGCCAAGTAACCATGGGAAGCTTGTTCTTTTAAAGAAAAAAATTCAGCAGGAAGCCATTCAGTAGTTGGTTAGAGCACGGTGCTAATAATGTTCTGCGCTTGATCCCTGTGCAGGCCGTTCACTTAAGAGTTGGACTTGATGATCCTTGGGGGGTCCCTTCCAACTCAGGGTATTCTGTGATTCCGTGAATACAGTCAGCGCCTTTCCCACTAGTCTTGGGAAACAGCCATGCTATACAGCACTGTGTCATGGAAGGCAACACGTTTGGAGGCTGGGGAGAAGGGTGACCCAGAGGGTTTTCTTTCCACCACAAAACAGTCTTTACCAGCAAGTAGACAATCTTTGAATCTGTTCTAACAGTCTTTATAATCCAGAGTCCTCACTGAATGGAAACAAAGCAACTGTCTAAATACTTTCTATCTGAGAAGTTTCCCTGTTACACCGCATTAAAGTATTAAATCAATATTCTAAAGCAGCGAATCCTGTGCTTTGCAGACACTGCCCCTCTCCAAGGAGAGTCTTCAGCTCCAGAGTTTCAATGCATCTCAACTTTTCCCTTTTTTGTAGTCAGAACAGGTTGTTTCTGTTAATATCTTTCCACATCTATGCTCAAGTTCAATGCTATTTTTTGTATCCACAGAAAGACAAACTGTTTCTTCTGTTTACCCTCCCTTTTTAGGATCTTTCACTCCTTGTATTTTTAGTAACTCCAAATTTTCCATGAACATCCAAGTAAGCCCTAACTACACTGTGTGATGTACTTCAACCACAAGAACGACTGATTTGTCCTCCTTCCCCCAGTCACTTTCTCAGAGGAAAGGCTGAGGGCAATTGAGGCGAAGTGTGGGGTAGAAAGGACCCCTCATTCCTTTTGCTTGCTACTTTGATCTCCACAAAGTAGCATCCAGTTGTAATTCTAGACCCAGAAACCCTAAGATGTTGAGTCAGACAGGCAATACATTAGCATGTTTACTGACTGCCGGTTCAGGATTAAATACAATTGCCATGCTATGCTGTGCCATTATAGCGATATTTGTTTCCCTAAATAAGGTTGAATTGGAAGGTGGCACTACACATAGAACAGATGTTGCAGACTCTGGAGTACTGAAGCAAGTGACATACATAAACTAGGGACACTTATCAAGCCCTCAGAGCCTGTAAGACAGTTAAATGCAAGCAGGTAGGTGCTTATGTGTGCAGCTCAGTGTTTTCACTGGTTTACAGACTGATTTAAGCCAAATATTATTAAAAACCTTACAGGTGCTAAGTTAGGTGTTTAATAAAAATGTTTATCTGTAAACAAGAATTATCCTTACAACGGATCATTTTCCAGAAACTGGAATTTCAAGACAGTGCAACAATGCTTCAGTGTTTTCTTTGGCAGTAGACAGCAAGGTGAAATGCAAGATTCAAATCACTTCAGAAGAGCACGGTACAAGTGTAGAGAACGCTTCATCTCCCTCTCTTGTTCCATGCAGAATATCAAGTCCCTGAGACAGACACGGGTTACTCTTGGACAGAGCATCTGCTTTGTAAGGCTAAAACCTGATGATCCAGGAGCAATTCCATTGCCATTCAAACCCTAAATGGGGGAGAGAGGAAGAAAAAAACCCATGAGAAATGTTAGAACTTCAAGTAAATACAAGTTGTAACTAAACTGCTTGGATTATACTGCCTACTTGTATAAAACTAGCCCGTTGATGTTCAGCTTTCCATGTTGAAATCCAGCAATCCAAAAATCCTTGCACATTAGATACTGAAAAAGACAAAGCAAGCACTTGCCAGCTGATGGCTTGTTTCAGTCAAAGCAACCACAAAGTTCTTTCTTTCTTTAAAATTATATTAATATGGTAAGGTAAGTAACTGCCATTTCACTGAAGTCTGCTAAACAGACTTGCACTGAGAAAGGACAAGCCATCTATGAAGGAGGTACTAGCACAGTACCTATGCAGAGCCCCAGGTTGTGCACAGCTCTTACTACCTCTTGCTCCAGAGGTTTCCATCTCTTAATGAGGAAAACCATCACTGTGAGTGCACCCTAGCTTTGGAACATGGCCAGGAGAAACTCTCATCCCGGCCATCATCTGTGTTCTGTCCTTCAAGGGAGCAACAAATACTCAGTGAAAGCATCCAGATATTCAGAACACTGTATCTGAGCCTATCCATCTCAGTTAGCTGCCTTGCTTGGTTATGAAAATACAATAGGTAGGAGATGATGATGTTCAGCAGCTTTACATTCAAGCTACTGGAACGAGCAACCCCCATGCTTTCCAAAATGCCCCAAGATTTATTATTAGGGTTGGGGAAGAGGAAGATTACCATGAGCTGCACAATAGACTGGCTACTTATCTTGGAGCCAATCTGTGCTGCACAGCCAGTCTCTTATCACTACTGGAGGGTTCTTGGTAATGAATGTAATTTGTACAAATACGAGTGCTCAGTCTCTGTAACTTCAGCAAGGCAATGCCTGCCAGCATCAACACCACTTGGAGATGGTGTTGCTTGGATGCAGTGTTAACTATATCAATTCTTACCCTAACACTCTCTGCAAGACTTCAGAAAATGACTTTGCCCACTTTGCTTAGAGAAATCTGTTTAAACCCTCCCATTTATTAGAAATGAATACCAGTGCTGGACTACATATAGCAGTGAATGCTACTGTTGTTAGGGTGGAAGCATTGAAATTTATTAAAAATATAAAGAGATTCACCAGAGAGCACACGCTAGCCACAGAAAACCCAGGGCACATTGCAGAAATGGAAGCTGTATTTTTTACAAGCAGCACGCAGGGTATTCAGCACCATTTCATTTGCTTTACAGTCAATACTATTAAACACTATGAAATGCCATCATTTGAAACTTTCAGTTTGTTAAATGGCTTGGAACAAATGCGTGTGTGGGGAAGACTGCTGGCCACATTGCACAGAGGGCACTGCTGTCCTGGTAAGACACAAAAGGGTCACAGTTCAAGTTTGTCATATGACAACCCTGAAGGATCCAGGGAAAAGATAGCTCTGCAATGCAGCTGCCAGCACGGGTTGAAAAGGAGGTCAGTCCAACAGGATGCAGCAGAAGGCCCGAGGCAATGTTATAAATGAAACAAACCCCAAGGGTTTTCAGTAACCCAACAGCAATGTCCTTTATAATTCAAAGAACTTTACTGAGGTGAAAGTATTTTCTCTCTAAATAAGTCATTAGACTAGAACTCTTACCTTTAAAAAGACACCAAACAAAGCCACCTCAATCCTGTTCACTCTTACAAGAAGGAGACAGACGGCACAAATCCCCCAGCCCGCTTTGGAAGCTGCTGTAGCTGCAAGATGCTACAACAGGGCAGAAGCACCAAGCTGCCTGCGTTTGAGATAGAGTTATGGATTTGTTTATTCTTCAATTCTTACCCATCATGCCCAGTGCAGAGACATAAAGCGATATTATGCTGTAATACCACATCCAAAGCCAAAGCTTATCCTGGGCCCTTGTCTGCTAATACAGACAGTTCACAGTTGTGTTTCCCACAGCATCACTCTGCCTTATCAAAGCTACCGAGTTCAGCATTTCAGGGGCCAGGAGCTCTTCAATAACCAACAGCTGCTACCACAAGTTAAAAGAAAGGGTCCTTCTCTCAAAGTACATGATGGTTTAAAATTAAAGAAGCCAACAGACAGCCTAGGTCATTCCAGTCCAGATAGGGAACATGTTGGGGAACCCACTTTTAAGTAAATTTATACAGTGCTGAGCACTATCTCCTTTTAGGTACTGTCTTCCACAGTTGTATTGAAACACTGTTTTTTCATGGTTTTGTTTTAGAATTTGGACCAAGCAGTGGTCCAAGATCTGTACATTCCAAAGAACCATCACAGGCACTTCTAGTAATATCCAAGACTTAAGATATGCCCAACTCGGAGCTCTCAAGCTGACACAAGGACACTTTAGGGGAGGGTCATCTGCTACTCCACTTGAGCAAATTCCTATTTGGGCAGGAGGTTGACCGTGTCTGGCCCTATGCAACAGTCAATAATCCTCTCCTTTAGATCACACATACCCCTTCCTCAAAAGCACAAAGCTTTTGAGACCTGAAAAACACCAGCTCACTCCTAGCTCCCAGACATCTCTATTATGTTCTTCCCATTCGGGCAGCGACCACTTGTGTCTTGCTGTTTTGGGAGATTCCTCACTACTAGTGTTCAGCACACTGTACCAAGATAGCTTTGTCTATTTCGAGGGGAAGTGAAAAGTGCTGCTTTTCAACCAGGTCACAGACAAGTATGAGGATAAGCAAATAGAAAACGGATCCCTGTAGAATCAATTCTAGTATAGGGTACTGCAACCAGCCTGCATCCCCCTTCTGCAACATCTATTAGTGCTCTAACTAGCAGCTTCTTTTTTTCTCTCTCTCTTTCTTTGTTACCCTAAAGTTCCTGCCTTTGAGGGAACCTTCACCACGCTGCCTTCCTTCCAAAAGGGAAATGGCACAGAGGCATGCAGCCCAGGAGGGCCAACTACCAGTGTAGATTCTACCAGTCAGCCTGGGTATCACAGCTGACAGACCCTGTATGTAAGCCAGGTAAGGCACTGCAGCAGTGTAACTCTGCACCACCCTTCCCAGTACTGAGACCACCAGCTGGCTTAAAATCAGCCCCAGGACGTCACAACAGCAGCAGTCCTGCTTTTGAACTATCCTCAGAATCGAGCCCAATCAGCAACTTTTCCACAGCAGCACAATGTCATCCTTAGAGCCTTTTATACACACCTGACAGATGTCAATTACACTCACTGATCTTGGCAGCAGAACACATTGTGGAGCTCCTGCTGTAGTCCCAAAAGCTGGTGAGCAGCCAGTTTTGTTCAGAGGTTGCTCTGGAAACCTGTTTTAAGATCTCTAGAGCTCTCTCCAGTGGATGGATGGAGAATTAAAAACCAACTCTCTGAAAACGCAAGACAGATTAATACAGAGCCACCATTACCACCTTGCTTCTAGTCTGCAAAGTATCTGGAGCATGGCATCGGCGAGTTTGGATCATGGATACTGACAAGGATTTCAAAACTGCTCAGAGATATTCCACAGACTCTGACATAAGGCTCAAAGAGGTCTGCAGACACCTTCCTTCCCACCAAGTTTGGTCAGGTTCAGTGAGCTGTTCCTGGTGGAGTACATGCTCCCTTCCCAAATTCAATGACTTCACACCAACCAAAATTCAAATTTTTAAACTCTTGGGAGGGACACATTTTAAGGGAGAAAATGTTCAGTCAAATGTTAAAAGTCAAGCCTAGAGTTCTCATTTCAATTTTTGGTGTGGCATAAACATATCAGAGTCCCAGAGCCAAAATCCCAAGAGAGTGAACTGTTTCTGGAGCTCTCCTGCACATTATAAAAATACCACCAGCAGAAGGAAGCGAAGTCATGAGACACTTTCGAATGACATCTCCAAACACTGAAAAATGACAGCTGTGTGCAACAGAGACGTTGTTGAAAGGTGGTAAGAGCACCTAGTGAATTGAAGCAAAAGCATCCACTCCCACCCCGTCTCTGTCACGTGTGGTCACACTGAGGTCAGTGATACCTAGTGTATGCTGTACTCGGTTTCCCAGCTGTAAAACAGAACACATTCCTGTTTCACAGGAGGAAACAAGGGCTAAAAACCCATCAACACATTGTTTTCAAGCACTTACAGAGTCTCCCCCAGCAGCCAGGGGGAAAGGAACAGACCCTGTTAAAATTGTGACATTTTTGCTTGTACAAACAAGTGCCTAATCTAGACCAGAGAAAACAAAGTGGAAGAAGTTGATAGTAGTTTGGTGACAAGCCAGCCTATTGATGCTGCCTATTCTAACAAACCTCAGTCTGACAGAAATACTCCCACATTTACAACACTAAAATATTACGTGACTCAATATTTATATGATTATTTTTTTAAAAATTAAGTTGGTTGTGTTAGGTTGGGGTCTCGGGATTTTATTTTATTTTTTAACCCTATAGACCATTAGGGTAGCTCAAGCCAATAGCTGAAAGACTCAGATCTCTATATCCAGGCTGCTTCTTGCGCAGCTGAAAACAAATGTGCATTTATGATGTTATCTGCAGCCTACAAGAAAGCCTCATGAAGCTGTCAGATCTGTATAATAGAAAACTCCATTCAACTACACATTTTTCTTCAGATTTCATTGCAACATTCCTACAAGTCCTTTCAAATGTAGGCAACAACATGTTTTACATATTGAAACAAATTACTGTGAATGCAATGTCAGTTTATTCACTGTTATGCCCAAGATTCATGTACGCATGTCACTTCGTATGGGTACATCAGATGCTTTATCTGTACCTGGAGGTAATGAATACTATACAAATATGTCATGTTAGTTAATAGACAATTATTAAGCTGAAATTTTCTGGCTCTTTGCCACAGCATTTTAAGCAATGTATTGTCAACTAAATTATAAATCTCTTGACCCTTCACATGTCATCAACATTTGTGCATTACCAATATGTTCAGCCTAAAGCTACAATGCAATTAGTCATTTAAATTGCAGATATCTTTCACATATAAGAAGAATTAAGTTCATCTCTAGCACAGAGAAGGCACGATATGGGCCAATGAACTGTATTTCTGAAGTGTGTGAATGGCAGTTGAGAATATTTTTGCCTATTTACATGGGGAAAAATTCAGATCAAGTGTATGACCTAGACTGACAGGAGCCAGAAAATTCAGCACAGAAACTGAAACTCTCTAGCTGACAGAGCTGTGCTTAGTTAGGTCTTGAAACAGATAACTAAGATGCTGAAGACATTTTATAATTGCAGTAACTTTTAGCTCCCTTCTTCCCCCAAGGTATGACCATGTCATAGGCCCTTCAGTTGTCCAAGAACTTAAATAAGAACCAGAAATTGAAATCAAGAGTATGCATACATTAAGCATATGCAAAGTAGAAAAAACTTCACCCTCCAGTATCACTTTAGACCTGTGGGCTGGGGGAAGGGGTGACAGAGACAGAAAGAGACAGAGGAAGTAAGGGAAACCGCTGAAGTGTAGAAACAGACTTTGTAGCCTGGTTAGGAACACCTACTTATATATATATATATATATAAGTAGTCCAATTTGAAGTGATTGCTTTTAAATTAATTTTATGCAGCTTCTAAGAAAATACTTTAGCAGACTATCATGTACCAATGCCAAAGACCAGGCTCACTGCACAGGGAGCAGCAAACCTATCATTTGCTACAGAGCCAATTCATGCCTTTAAATTCACACTTAAGACACAGTCGTGCCCTTAACACCAATACTGAAGCTGATGAATTATGCTAGCGTGTTCCCTCATCAGAAGAGCTTATGGCCAAAAAGGTGGCAGTAGCTTCTACAGTTACCATTTTAAAGAGCATAAACTTATATATTCCTTAACTAAATACAACCCTTCTGGAAATGCAAAAAAAGAAGGAAAAAAAAGCCATTTGATTGTCACACACCAGAAAAAAGAAATCATGTCTCTTCCCCAGTCACTTGGAAGAGTTGGGTTTACTTCCATTCTGCAGAAAGGACTTGTTGCTCAAAGGCTCAGTTCTTCCTTGGTCATCCTAAAGAACATTTCCAAATCTTAAATAAGCACCATGTACAGAATACGTTTAATGAAAATGCATACCAGCATCCCAAAGCTGTAAAGCAAGAAGGGTAAGTTTAAGTTCTGCTAACAATGATCAGATGTGGCAGACACAAGAGAAGATGACAAGCTCATTTCCTCCACCCACAGTCAATAATAAAAATGGAACAATGACCACTGTGGTAAACAAGGCATTTCTCCCATTTTTGCTTGCCAAACTTCTTTGCAGAAGGAGAATGGAAGTTTATGTGTGGACTGCTGTATTAGATGTGCACAACCCTGGAAGTATCACATCATTTTAAGTATGTTGGCCAGGACTACGAGTTTGACAGAAAGGAAGTACTTGAATGGCTCTGCACTGACCACAGCTGCATGATTTACTTATGTAGCAGCTACTAGCAGTAGCTGAAGTTTCCACAGCAAAGCCAGACTACAGGTGACAAGGCAAGACCCACACTTACTAACAGATCAGCCAGTCTTGGCAGTGGACAGAACAGACACAAGCAGTGTCTGGAAGGAGGAATTTCCTTTGCCATTGGATTTGGCAAAAAGAAAGAAAATACACAAGATGTACACCCCTGAGTCAGTCAGTGGAACCAACCTGGAAGAAATCAAGTGGAGAACACAGCACCAATAGCACTTCGGGGCAGAAGAGACTGCATCACTTCCAAGTACTTAATGTGTTATCTCATGGAGCCAGAAAATTAATGCAAAGCAAGCAGTCTACCCCCAAAAATTACACAGAAGTACAAGTATCCAACTAAGTTTTCCTGTACAAAGTAGAAGAAGGGCCCAAGCACAGTATTCAGATGATGACCATAAGTGTAACAGCAAGTCTTCTGAGTCTACTTTCAGAAACATCATGCAACTCCCTGTTGCATGATTCTGCACCAATACACAGCTCTCAGTTCAAGGCCAAAGATGACCTTGCACCCAAGACACCTCTGAATACAAGGAAAGAGTAAGGACTTGGAACTGTAGTCTTCAAATTTCTAAGATTCCAGTTACAGTGGGAATGAGACAAAGCTGTTTCCAAAATGGCTTTGTCAACAGAAAAGCAGTAAAACTTAATAAAAAACATAAAAAGTCCTTGACTATTTATCAGCACTGAAAACATTATGGGGCGTGTTACCAACCAATAAAAGCTATGAAACCGAACAAAGAATTGGGAAAATGAGTCTGTGGTTTCAAGTTTACTTTTTTCTTATTTGTTTTAGAAGTATCCTCCCTTCCCAAGATGAGTTAGTTTTCAATTCTTCCTACCCTTTAATTCATTACTGTTTACCACATGCCCTCAAACTAGGGGAGGAGGAGAGGTGGGTAGCAAATGCACAAACCCCAAGACACATATAAATCAAACACAAAGGCCTCTCCCCCACATTGTATCCCTAAGTGTCCAGAGGGATAAGAATGAGAGAGATGAAGATATTGCCACCTCTGGATTACAAGTAGCACCAATTAACACATTTTCACAATAGAGGGATTTTCTTACCAGGGCTTTCTCAAATTACTCTTTCTGAACAATTCCATTCAAATGTTAAGTTGCAGTGAAAAGAACATGCAAAACGACCCAAACTAGTGTTTCCAACAAGAAAGGAAAAAGAATTCCCATTATACTGATGCCTTTTCTTTCTTCTTCTTTTTTTCAATTAGGGCTAGAGCTTTAGCCTTATTTTTTTCATTCCATGATCATCGTGGATTTGTCCCTACTGCTATTTCAACTTTGGAGATACATAAGCAATCATAGGAAGATATAGTTTATTCTTTTTATATTGCTTTTAGGTCCAAATTATTTGACAGGCACTCCTCTGGACAAAAGCCTCTTTCTGTACTTGTTACACTATGAGGTGATGAGGCTGCTGGCAAACAGGCTTCTCTCTGGAAAGCACACGCTTGTGTCACCACATGTTCTAGTTACCACATTAAAATGACCCATAATAGGTCTCCTGGAAAGACCATATAAAGAAAGCCCAATTCCAGAGCTCAAAGTCAGATGAATGTGCAGGAATCACGTGCTCAACTATCCCGGGAAGAAGACTTTTTAGAAGAGGTGCAAAGCCAGGTGCCAGAGTGTGGAGAAATAGAAAACCTCGAGCTGAAGAATCATCCCAGTTAAACACAGATACTTGTTTGTGGATAAGTTAGCACACCATGCTCCCCAAAATGCTGGTTTTAGCCCTTCACTTCTACTGCAACAGTAGGCAGTAGATCCAACCAACCCAGTCTGCTGAACTGAACTTTCCCAGTATCCATTACGTTTTGGTACTGAATAAAGAAAGGCAAATACGCGACAAATTTGCTTACAGAGTTTCACTTTTTTAATATATATTGTAACTGATTATTTCTTCCCCGTCTGCCCAAATACCTTAGGGCTTCAGTTTGCGTCAATAATTGCTTGAAACAATTCCTTTCCTTTAATTATTGCAGGAGGCAACCATAAAAAGAAGCTGTACAGAGCTAACATGGCCGTAAGAGACACAAACATTGTACAAAGAACATTATCCAAAGAAAGTTGAAGTCTTAGTTAAAAATCTTAATCCAGTTAGCATCAGTGATTTCACACAATAATGTTAAATATAATTCATATTCAGGAATAACTTCTTCCATCATACCTGTCTACCAAGTTATTAGGCTTTAAAAATAATAATAGTAATAAAAAAAGGTCACAGGAGTATTATGCACAGATTTACTCCTTGCCATTGCACAGTCTAGAAGTTCTGACATTTAAGATTATTTGAGAGTAAAGCTGTCTGTATTTTGTCTGTATTTGCAACTTGAAATGAGAAAGCACATCCTGCCTGTTTAAATTATTCTCAGACAGGTTGCCCAAAAAGATGATTTTAAAGATGCCCAAATGTGTATCAGCCTAAGGCCATATTGTACTTGCTTTCAGTTTCAAAGACCTCCTTTCATCTCTGAAGAATGGAATGTTGTTTACTGCTCAGGATGTTTTGCCATGTTATCATGAATGTATTACAAATGTTCTGCTTCTTGAACTACAGAGTGTTTGTCAAAACCGTTTTTTATTCTACATGAGAAGTCTTAAGCCTTTTATAAATCCTGCTCAGATATATTGGGACACTTAAAACATTTAAATCTAAACATCCTTCTCAAGGATTGCTATCCTGCATAATTTCACAAAATAGAAAAAAAACGTCTGCAGAGAAATACTTCCCGGCAGCACGAAGCCTAAGTACTAGGCACTGGAATGCGAGCTTGCATACAAGAAACAAAAATAGTTTCACTGTCAGAATTAGTTTCACCTACTGCCCTTACAATTCAGTCTAGTATGGCAACCTCTCCTTAAAATACAGCAGGTAAATTTGTGACAATGAAATGCTATCAAGGTTTACGGTCAGTTTTAGGCGTGTCATGTCCACATTCTTTTACAGTGGCAGTGTAAATAATGGATCACCAGCTTTCAACAGCAACACTCTTATCTGTCTCTCTTTGGCATAATCTCATGAAGCTTTTAATAAAGCAGACATACCACAGATTATGAGAAATAACTGAAAAGTACTAAACAGGCAGACTTGTTAAATATTCAGAAACAAATCCGGCAATAATTACAGAAAACCACTACGAAGAACAGGAATAGTTACTCGATGGAAGCTTGGGGGAAGATGAGAAGAGGATGGGGAAAACTGTTCTTGTGCTAGACTGATTTTTTCAAGTTTTTCCAGTGGTATTATAAAAAAAAAAACAACATACATTTAGCTTCATGTGAAAGTGCATTAAAAAACTTCAAAGAAGAGAAGAAAAGCTGCTCAAAAGCTGTGAACGCTGCTTTCTGCAGCTTGTTTAGAGACAGATTGCTTCCCTTCACTTGTGGTTAACAGGGAGTATTCAAAGACCTAATTCTGTATCCATGTCAGGGAAAAAATAAATTAAAAATTCACTGAAACAAGTCTCTCTCACCTGCTTAGCAAGGCCTCTTGCCACAGTCCAGATGAAGAAAAAAACTACAGGACAGATGCCACCACTGTGTCAGGTGCACTGCAAATAACTGAGGACAAGGTCCTCCCAGACTCCGCTATGCAAAAGTGGCAGAGTGTTTTCAATCCTGCCGTCTATTTAAGCTTCCCAGACAACAAGAATGAAAAAGACTTAGGGTTCATCAGAAAGGACAACTTTACCACCACTGCCTCCACACAGGAGTTACTTTGCAGGCTCCTGCTCACTGTGATTATGCCAGGCCAACCAGCCTTTCACTTGAGCAATATCGAGGCTTCATGATGAAGAGCAGAAAAACTGGCAGTAACACTAATTTCTCCCGTCTCCAGCAAAGATGATGACCTCTAACAGAAGTAGGCTGTCAGTCTCCTCAGAACGGATTTCTGCAGCCATAAAAGCTTCCTAGGTACCAGAAACAGCTAATCTCCAGCACATTAAGAGATCTGCTCAGAAAAGACCTGTTAAAAGCACTTTCAATATTCAACATGAGCCAGAGGACACGATCTGGCTCACTGCAGGAAGTGAATGGTCTAGCTTTACTGATTTACTTACTGCTTTTTGGGAGGACCTAGCCAAGGTGAACTCACAGATATTTGAGAAGAGTCCCTATGCATTGTACATGGATAAATGTCCACAGTCAAATGTTAAATCAAGATCCATTTCAAAAGCCATCCAAGCCAGCCACTGTGAGTTCAACTGAGGGGCCATGACAAGTACCCTCTGTGGAAGACCACCACAGCTTGGTTACCTTCCACTGCTGATGGGAATTTCTCTGAGTCATCATTTCATTCAGTCCTTTACACACAGCACTCTTATGCACAGTTTTTCCTTTAACACACAATTACACATACCTATCAAATTTACCAGAAACAATCCTTTCAAGCACCTAACACACACACTACTACTGCTTCTTACAGAATGCAACAAACCATTTTGTGTGAGAGAATTCTCACTTCTTCCTACAGGAAGAGAGAAATGTAATTCAGTATGAAGACGTAACACCATGCAAGTCATTGCAAGCCACATCTGTACCTTGAGCCCAGATCCAACGTTTGATGAATCCAATGGTCTTTTCTTCCTTGGTCCAATGGCTGCCAAAGCTGTGAGGTTGGCTTCTCTTTGTTGCATCTGTGCTAATTCCAACTGCTGCCTCTAATTTAAAAAGAAAACACCAACATTAATTATGATATACATTATCTTAAAGGACTTGTTCTCTTTATAGCAGACAGCTCTGTAGTTCCTACTGAAACAGTGTGTTTCACAGCATCTTTCCCCATCTTTCTAGACACTTTCACAAATTCCAGCACTCGGTCATGCTTGAAGCCCTGTGGATAGCACTGTGTAAGTAACACCTTTTATAGAGACCAATATTTTACATTGTGGTATCAATGCAGCCTTAACAGGAGCCTTGCAGCTGGTTCCTTACTTAATAAGCTTTGTTGTTTCTGATTAACAGAAAATCTTGATCTAGTTTATGAAGCTGGATTAGTATTAAAAATTGAAGTTAGCAGGTTCTGTGACCTGGGCATGTTCTTAATTCAAATTCTCAATTCCTTACCGCACAAGCAAGTTACCACACTTCCTCGTCCTGTATCACCTGAACCCAGCATTCAATATTGCCATTGTGAAATACTGTACTACCCAATTCAACAGGATGCTCCCAGTTGACTCCTAGTCCTTCTTTTCTCAGTACATATTTGGATGTTCAGAAAACACCTGAAGTAAGGTAGATATACACTGCATGTTTTTTTCACTCACCTCTAAAACTGCTGAACACTAAGAAATCATTAGAAACAACCTCCACCTGGGTTAGGTAAACTTGGGATGGGAAAGAAACCCACAGTAAAGAGGATTAAAATAAAATAAATTTAAAAAAGATGTAGTTTTATTCCTGCATTTTGAGATACATTCTATTCAATAATTATAGATGCCAGCTGCTCTGGAGCTCAACCCAGTTAAGTCTGCTGACAGACTCACTCTCTTGGATCAGCCACCTTGCTAATACAACCACACTGCTTCCAGATCCACCAGTTGTCCAACTTGGAGCATGGGTGGAGAAGAAAGGTTTTCCAAACATGAACCTCTGGTTTGATGACAACCCTTTGATGATTTGACCTGCAACTAGTATAGCTCCTTAACCCGTGCTTTCCCTATTCCCAGGACTTAGAAGATTGTTCACATGGGGGTCCTCTGCATGGATGTGTGTGCACATCTTAAAAAAATTAAAGTACAACCACACTGTGGGTAGGAAAGCATCCAAATCTCCTCCCCTCCCCCATCATAAACCCAATGAATTACTTGGACTTCCTCACCCAGTCAATACAGGTATCTTGCTTACCAAGCTTGCAACACTCTATGATTTTGCTTGCTTTTCAGCTCTCAGAGATCTCACTTGGAGAGGAGAAGAGCAGCTGATAACAACTGAGCTTGCAGCACCCACATGGTATAAGTCCCCCAATTACTACCACTTAAATAAAGATGAATCCACAACAAAGAAATACTTTGGGGTTCAGAGGGAGTGTTTTGGGGAAGAGAGCTTTTGGCTGGGTGGTTTCTGGGTGGGTGTTGTTACAAGCCTTATTCTACCTCGTATAGATAGACTTCAGTGATGGTGGCAGCTTCACAGCAAGTACTGCAGCAACTAGGCTATTTAAATAAAAACAGTATTTCAGGGCAAGACTCCTAAAAGGACCATGTTCCCTGGAAGACTCAAACTATTCACATGCTCAAGGTTTTCCAGCAGAAATCAGGGAAAGCAAGATTTTAATAAATATGTGGAGAATAGAGCTTTTGGGGGGTTTGTTTTATTTTTTAATTTTTTTTTTTTTTTTTTTTTTTTAGGATGAGACAAATGCTTCAGTTTGGAAAACAATACTGTTTGCAAGCCAGCTTTGATCACCCTATGTAGGCTTTCATTGTAGAAACACAGCAGTACTACTTCAATGCTAGATACCATCATTCACTTACCACACACACTATTCTTGCTTTTGCGTGCAATGTAAACACTTAAAACCTTATTTATCAAAATTCACTCAATTCACTCAGCTTGGTTTTTCTCCAAGCATACAGTACTGCTTTCAAGAATACTTTACAGACTATAGACTTTCAAACTGCTAGTATTTTGCAATTGTCTGTGGTTAACTCCAGCCAGCCTACTTGCATAAAATGTTTAAGATACACTTTCCTTTAATCTCAGTCTTGAAAATGTATCTTTATATTCAGGAACACACTGCAGCCAGTCGGAGATGCAGGAAAGTGAAACTTAATCAAAAAAATAACTTGAAACTCCACAAACTATGAAAGATTGAGGCTTAGAAACTACTTAAGCAGGAGCAATAAAATACTTAGAATAAGCACTAAATCTCAGCAATAAAATGCTGAGATTTTTTGGCAGAGGCCAATGCTGACTTCCAGCCTCAGCTGCCCAGGCCTCCAACACCTGGAGCCACCCCTCCTTAGAGGCAGCTATGGAGCATCCCTGCAGAAGTACTCCTTCCTGCCAGCAATGTAGTTCAGTCATCACAATGGTCACATGTACACCACAGACTTCTTGCCATGAAAAGGGGCACTGCAACATGCCATGCACACAGCACCTCTCTGGGGAAAGATTAAATTCCTAAAGGCTCCAGTGAAAAAGAAAACCAGAAGGGGAAAGATGATTTGCTTTAATTTAAGAACCATTACACTTAAAGTAAAAGGACTTTTAAAACCATTAAACTTAAGACAAAGCAACACAAAACAAAAGCCTTTATTAGTCTAGCCTTCTGCTTCCACCCCTGGGAATCACTAGAAAACATATCTCCCTTCTCTCTCAACAAACAACACCCTACAAAACACACACCAACCAGCTTTACTGCAGTTACACTTGTCAAAAATGTGTGGCTGCTGAACACCTCTGGCTTGAAGCAGCATTGAAATAAGCCTCTCTCTCTCCTTTTCACAGCTGCTGTTGATGGGCAGCCATGGTCAAGTGTGAGGCCAAGAGGCAGAGCTATGAATTAAATACCAAGAGGGCTTGGGGTTGGCATCAGCATGGGGTGGAAGGGACTGGGCGGGGTGAGGCTCTCATGGTGGAGCACCAGGATGCTGCTCTGGCTGAGGACTGGGCAGTGCCTTGGCACCATCACCATTTACCCCATGGAATTCAAGTGGATCAAGCATGCTGCTGGCACAGACACACTGCAGGAGGGAGCACTGCTGCTGGAGGGCAGTGCTGGCAGAGAACCTACCAATAACAAAGGAGAGGATGACACTTGGGGGACTGTATGAAAAAGATGTGCTTTCTAGAAGCAGAATTGATGCATCTTTGACCAGGCAGCTCCCAAGACAATACTGGAATCACACGCCATTACCAACATCTGCTCTCTCCAATACATTTTCCACCTCCTAGCTAGTCAAAGGATTTTTCAAATCGTACAGAATCTCACCAGGGGTTTGGAGCAAAAGAAAAAAAAAATCATAGTCTTGTTGCATTCTACACATCTCAGGGATTTTTCTGAAAACATAATTAAGACAAATGAATTTAAACACTCAATTTCTATAATGGACTCAACAGATCCCCATTAAGCGATATGGGCAGGCATCCAAATTACCCCGCTGAAGCCAGCAAAATCATCTTTTCATCGAGTTTTGTTCCATTAAAAATTGCAGATTAAATGTCTAAACATTGTGTGAGCAGTTAAAAGCACAGGATAAGGAGAAGACAGGCAGATAATGTCAAGGGATACCCGAGGATACTGGCTAGCTAACTCCTGCCAGATTTTCCTAAACAAGATTAGGAAAGAGCAAGAGGTGACTATGTGGAGCCAAANATTAAATACCAAGAGGGCTTGGGGTTGGCATCAGCATGGGGTGGAAGGGACTGGGCGGGGTGAGGCTCTCATGGTGGAGCACCAGGATGCTGCTCTGGCTGAGGACTGGGCAGTGCCTTGGCACCATCACCATTTACCCCATGGAATTCAAGTGGATCAAGCGTGCTGCTGGCACAGACACACTGCAGGAGGGAGCACTGCTGCTGGAGGGCAGTGCTGGCAGAGAACCTACCAATAACAAAGGAGAGGATGACACTTGGGGGACTGTATGAAAAAGATGTGCTTTCTAGAAGCAGAATTGATGCATCTTTGACCAGGCAGCTCCCAAGACAATACTGGAATCACACGCCATTACCAACATCTGCTCTCTCCAATACATTTTCCACCTCCTAGCTAGTCAAAGGATTTTTCAAATCGTACAGAATCTCACCAGGGGTTTGGAGCAAAAGAAAAAAAAAATCATAGTCTTGTTGCATTCTACACATCTCAGGGATTTTTCTGAAAACATAATTAAGACAAATGAATTTAAACACTCAATTTCTATAATGGACTCAACAGATCCCCATTAAGCGATATGGGCAGGCATCCAAATTACCCCGCTGAAGCCAGCAAAATCATCTTTTCATCGAGTTTTGTTCCATTAAAAATTGCAGATTAAATGTCTAAACATTGTGTGAGCAGTTAAAAGCACAGGATAAGGAGAAGACAGGCAGATAATGTCAAGGGATACCCGAGGATACTGGCTAGCTAACTCCTGCCAGATTTTCCTAAACAAGATTAGGAAAGAGCAAGAGGTGACTATGTGGAGCCAAATCTTTCTTTAACAGTTAGTTTTGCAGCATGTAAGTTAGGGAAGAAAGATCACTGCAGCAAGGGACAGTAAAAGTAGCATATACACTTTACTAAAATACAACATAGAGAAGCTGCATAGTTTCTCTTCTAGAAGTCAGTTTTATGAACATTGATGTCTGAGTACAATAGGATACAAAGAGAAACTGTCACACCCAGGTGAAATCATACCATCAAACCTATACTGACAACAGATGAATCTTTTTCCTTGAAGACAGAAGTGTGTGATGGCAATTCCAGAGGAGCAGGGGGAAGCTGCACCATACATCAGACCCCCAAACTAGCAGGCTGCCCCTCAACCTGACCTACTTCATCTGCTGAAAGATGTTGCTGTTCCAACACAACACAAGAAACCAACACATGCTCTACTCAAAATTCGTCCCCCAAGAAGGGAATTAAGAGGGGATGGGTTCCAGGCAAGTGGCAAATGAATGTTCATGCTTCTTTTCCCTCCCTTTCTGATTTTCACATATGCTAAGAATTGCAGTACAAAGAGTTCTAAAAACCTGTGTATAAAGATCAAATTGCTATGAAAACGTCTCAGAACTTGTAAAATAGTCTTTGTTGCTGCTGGCCTTTTTAATAATAAAAATAGGGTTTAAAGCCTGGTCTTGCAGCAAGCAGGAATCTCTAGGGTGATACAATAACCATTTTAGTTAATCTGACCTGCAGCAGAAATCAGGAAATAAGGTATGTTTTAAAGTCCTTCCTTATAGTGAAATGGCATTTGCAGCATGCCTGTAATCACACAAAATGAAACGTTTTAAAATTGACCTCTCTGTTCTTCACTCAATCCTCTGAGAAAAATATTTCTTTTCCTGCTCACAGAAATTCTCTCACTTACGTCTCATACCCCACACATTTCAGAAAATACACAAAATCTATTTTTACTATTACACCAACGACATTTCTGAGGCACTTTAATATTAAAAGTTGTATAAGAAGACAAGAAATACTTCAGCTATGAGATGCTGAAACTTTTACTTAAAGCAATACTGCAGATTGGTTTTAAACTCTTTTGGTTACTAAGTACGTGATAATGTGGTTGCCTTCCTTATCAGAGCCCAAACAATGCAAGTTATGCAAATCTCGAGGTTTTCCCTAAAGAGGAAGAATCCCTTAAACGCAACTGATGAAAAGTATACACTGCTACAAATAAAGTCAACTAATTCACAGCAGCTAATCCATGATGTGTACAGCAAAGGGTGGCTGTATTATCAAAGGTGGGGGGGAAAAGAGTGTTAGCTAGCTGAATACAAGTTCACCTTGGAAAAGGAGTAAATGAAAGCCTTCATGTCTGGTCACAAAGTACCCTGCACAAGACTCAGGTATTTGGTACAAGCTTTCATAGAAGACAAAGTACATGAAACATTTACTCAAAAACATTTACTCCTCAAAAAACGGTTTTACCAGGGAAGGTTTTTCTACAGGTAGAGATGAGATCACCTGTCTGAGCCAGGGCTCACAGAGCAGTGACAGGACTGAGGTTAGAGAAAATCCAGACAGGCGGCCCTTGTCCAGCAGATGACATGCCAGCATCGTGCTGGCACGAGAAATTCACACCACTGTTTGTTCTGCAGGCACTTCGATACACAAGGAAGGAACTGTACTAGGAGACAAATCTGAGGAGTAGAGAAAAGCAATCTCTCTTCATCTGAATGCTGGGAACTTATGCTTAGGAAAAAAAAAGCCAAGAAATTGTCCTGGCAATGCAATAACAAATAAATACAGCCCCATGAATGTAAATGAGCTCAGTAGAAATGCTGGCAAGACAGATGTGGCTAAACACCACAATCCTGGATTTGGTTATAATTAATAGAAGTGAAAGACTTAAAAGTATATGTACAAGATATATATATATAGATAGATAGATAGATAGATGTACTGAGTTTAATATTAAGTAAAAAGTGAGGATGTCTCCACATATGACATTATAGGCAGATAGAGTACAGGACAGATTAAATAAATATTTAAACTAACAGAAGAACTGGCAGGAAAGGAAACCAGGGAAGGCTGAAGACAACTTAATGTATGCCTAAGGGTTATGTGTGCTATCCAGCAATAAGTACATCAGGAGTAATAAAAGCACTAAAGTAGATGAACAAGAATTTGTGTAAGACTTGCGGGGGAAAAAAAAAAAGAAAGGAATATAGGCATACAAAAGACGCAGAAGCTCCCAATTCTATCAGCTCCCACAATAAAGAAACTAAACAATAAATTAACAAATAGTAAAATTCAAAGTAAGTCAAAGAAACTGTGACCAAATTTCAATGTCTACTTTTTTTCTAGCTTGCATCTGTGAAAAAGAAACCTCAAGACCTATCTGAGCCTTTTATTGCCCTTTACTGTGTATTTTTAAAGAACTAAATACTGAGGTACCTTTTTAGTGGGACCACTTATCCCACTGAAATGACTTTTCTCTTTTTTCCATCCATTCTCTTTTTTTGACCAGCTTTTTCAAGCAAGGTTTCACTGGGTTTCATTGTGTCCTCTGTTTAGCGCTTTGAAAGTTGTCTACTGCTCTCAGTCACTTCTCCCTTCATTGTCTTTGGAAGAAAGAACTGCAATTTTTTTCACACTCCCTTTAAGCATTTTAAGGAACTTGAGAAGAAAATGAAAAATAAACCTTAAAAATCTGCTTTCAATCCCAAGCCTCTCACACTGGTTGTCATAAAGCTCAATGAGCATTACTGCCTCCAGCCTCTACCTTTCCTATACAAAATTTTCTGCCCTACAGGTTGAATGCGACTGAATAGCAGACTTCTCATATGGGGGACATTCTCTGAGGAAAACTGACACTTGGAGGCTGCATATTTAAACATTTACCATCCTCTCCTCTTGCCTATAATGCAATTTCTCTTCTTGCAATTGCTTCCTTTCGAACTGTTTTAATTAGCCATACAATTAGTTTCCACTGACTTTTCCCTCTGTTGTAATTTAGATTTAACAACAGAAAGGCAGAATAGCATGCACTGGTTTGAAAGGCAGTCCCAACTTATAACAGAGCTGTATGCAAAACTGTAGATTTCTTTCAGGTTAATATTCCACACATCTGCTTCAGTGGCAGAACAGGCCCTACAGGGACTGTGTCCCCCAAGACCAGGTGCTTTGTCTGTCTAAAAGGGTGCAATAAAATGTTGTGGAGAACAACAGAACACTTTTCCAGGACAGCCACGAAGTAATCTACCCATAGGAGGAAGGGAAAAAAATCCTTCAGTTGATATTTGACATTTCTTAATATATAATTAACTCCACACAAGGAAAAAAACCAGGGCACAGCAACTTCCTGACTCCTTATTTTGCCCACTCTTGCTAAGAATTTCCTATGTGTTGGAGTGTGTATTGCCTTTTATCTTTTTTTTGTTTTTGGTTTGCTTAACCATTATTGATACATTTCTGTGTTTGCTAGGACACTTGGAGCATGAATTCCCCTGTGCAGCTCCATCATCTTGCCGTACCTGGGGGCCCAGGGAAGTTCTTGGGAGTCTGGCATCCAGCATCAAGCTCTCTATGTGTTTTCAGACACTGCCTAGGCTAATTTTGCTGCAAGGACAAGAAATACGCTACAGCACTGTATTCCATGGGTTTTGTTTCGGATGCTATCACTTAGGAGAAGACTGCTCAATGCCCATCAGCAGGCAGGTTTCTCAATCTCATCGTGCAGTCCACCCAACACTTCTTGGCAGAGAACTCTCTGGATCTTCATTATCATTTTCTTTTTGTACTTTCAGCCCTAAAACTTCCTCTGTTAGCAAGTTTCTAATCTAAGGCCATACTTACAACTGGGTATATGTCCATTCTCTGCCTCTCAGACAAACTGAGAAAAGGTTATTTGCAAATCCAAGAACATGGTTAATGGAGTTTTTCACTAAAGATAGTTGTTAACATCTTTCAGCCAGATGGTTTTAGGGTATTTGATGCAGTGTCTCAGCTGCTCTTTTCTTACATTCCTTCAAAACACCAATATGAGTGTCACAAAGAGGCATTTGGTTCGCATTTTAGCTCACCCAATAATGTAACACTTTGTGGAATTTCCATTCCTGACTTTCTGCAAGACTTGTAACACACCAAATCACTGATGATAGCCTTTTTTAATTTGCAAGGCTACATTGCAGCTAACAAAATTTATGTCTCTTTGATAATCATGGGGTTTTTCTTGTTTTTCAAAACATGCAGAAGCAGGTAAGAAACACTACAGAATAATAAAGATGATATTAATCAGGTAATTAGGCAGAATCTCTTAGGATGTCACTGAAGGCTCATAAAAAAAGCCAGCTGACCACAATGAGGTCTTGTTTTGCTTGCAGCAAGCATCCTGTGCTTGCTTTTTTGAGAGACTCTGATTAACTTTTGCCCTGCCACAAGAGTGGTCTTAAATAATTCGAACTATTGGGTCCAGAAGATTACATAGAGAAGTAGCATAAGAGGAACAAGAAAACAAAAAACCAGAACAGCTTGAAAATGTGAGTTGGAGGCGGTAGGGCAAGCAGTGAAGAATCAAGTTACAGTAACTTGTTACCTGGGAATGTGAGAGGAAATAAGGGAGTCAGAAGGTTATATGAAACGGGAAAAGAAGATGATAACTGTTGAAAAGATACTACAGAACAACTAAAATTCAGTCATGACTATGTAAAACCCAGAACAGACTGGAATCATGGTGGCTCTTTGTTTGATGTTTTCGAGAGGGGTTGTTTTGTCCCTACAAAACAACCCCTCTCGTTTGCTATTTTCCTCCCAGTCAGTTGATACTAAAGGTATTGAATTTTCTCAGCATCTCATCTACCGCCGTCTTGTATCTGTGTCAAAAAAATGCACGAGTGCATCAAGCAGGCAGGAACAAGGGAGTGGGAAGATCTGTGCAGTTGCAAGTGAACAGAGCTGCTGAGAGAGCAAGCAATGGGGCAGGCAGATCTGCTGTCCACCAGGGCTTGCTCCACACACTCTTTCCCTTGCTCAAGATGCAGCTGCTCCCCTTTATCCACTGACAGATGCTACAAGGTGACACAAGGTAAGAGCAGGGATAAAGGTGGCTACTATAGAAATAAGCAAAGATGCTCTCAGTAAAATACCTATTCACCTGCTCAACCCTAAGCAGCAATCTTGCCCAGATACATTCTGAAAGGTTTGCCCAGGCTCAGCCTTAAGCTTCCTGAAGCCATACTACAAAAGCACACTCACTTTTGAAGAGGATGGACAGAAGTGTAAAGAAATTAGGAAAAATTCCTTCACCAAAAGGGTTGTCAAGCATTTGAACAGGCTGCCCCAGGAAGTAGTTGGGTCACCATCCTTGGAGGTATTTAAAAAATGTTTAGATGTGGCACTTAGGGACATGGTTTAGTGACGGTCCAAGGCTTGGCAGTGCTGAGTTAACAGTTGGACTTGATGATCTCAGAGGTCTTTTCCAACCTAAATGATTCTAAGGGATCAGAGTTTATATTTAAACACTGTTTAAATATAAACACTGACATTTTTACAGGTCTTCTGGGATGCACTGTTCATATGGCTGGCTTGCACACTTGACAGTATCCTACACCTACTCAGTTTAGGAAAGCTCATTTCAGAAAAGGGGATGAAGCCACAGATAAACTACAAATACAGCAACAAGAATCACATTGACTGAACATTTTCTCTGTAACTGGAAGCACTGTTGAATGCAGAACAGGAAATAGCAGAAACCACCTAAAAAAAGTTATGGTTTAATAGTGCAAACATCAAGGACAATGAGAGAACTGTGTCCACCCAGTCTGAAGAGGCAGATAAGGCAGAATGAAAAACAGGGGTAATTTACCCAGACTGCAGGAACGCCACTGCACAAAGAGCTGGTCCATGAGGAGAGCAAGGACAAAATTCTTGAGTGCACAAAGCAGCAGCTTGGGGCAAGCCTTGCAGCTGTCTCAGAAGGAATGTGCACTTTCCATAGGCATTAAAATCTGCTGAAACAGGTGAAAGAGGGAAGTAAATACAGACTTAATTCATGGCAAGCTACATAGGCTAAGAATATAGGAAAGTAAATGACTTAGCATAGGGGAAGTTTGAGGCAATAGGTCATGCAAAAAGGGATGAAAAGGTCACAGTAATTATGTATAGCCTTTTGGATAAAAGAATCCACTGCGGAGTCTCTGGATGTACTTCCAGCAATGTTAAAATGTTGCTTCCAGCTACTGGATGACAGCACATCCTGGATTTATAAGTATTCATTGTCAGGATGTACACCCTGCATTTTTGGAAACTTTGCTTTAGAACATGCTACAGTGCCATTACCCCACACCCTCTCCCTGGTCCCAGGGGGTCACCATCAACATATAAAAGACCGCTTTGAGGAAGGCAGGTCCATATTCATTCTTAAAGAACTATAAGCAGACAATCAGATCAGGCTTTCCAGCAGATACTTGATTGGAGTGACCTGGAAAGGATCTGATTCCAGCTGACAGAGGTTATCAAAGTTTCCAAGTTTGGTTCCTTAGGAGCAGACTAGAACCACAACATGATAAGGCAAATAAACAAGGGTAAGCCATTTCAAGCCTTCATCCCAGTGTAGACCATGCTTTTGTGTTCCCAGTTCTAGTCTTGGGATATTTGTTGATTTTTATTTCGCTTTTATTCCAGTCCTATTCATGCCTGCATTTTTTTCAGTGCAAATGTGTGCTGACCACTTTTTTTTCCAAACTGTCAATAAAGTGCTAAATTTTTCCAGCTGCATTTGCTCTCATTTCCACTCAGTCTTGAGATGGTCTCAGATGAAAAAGCACCACTGGCACAGAAGGTGCCAGTGTCCTCATTCGCCATGTGAAGCTGGGAGAAGCTTCTGGCTGCCTTATTCTCTGGAGAACAAAGCAGCAGGATAGAGGGCAAGTGAATACCAACACAAAGATCTGTGTTACCCCAAGAGGCACATCTGCCTCCTCTTCTTTTGGTGGAGCACTTGGAGACTGTCCCTCTGGGAGCAGCACAGCATGGAAAAACAGGCAGGACAAAGAGCGATGCAGGTTGTGTTAGTCTGGCAAGAGGTGAGATGCACTGAAGGAGGGGAACTCAAGACATATTAGAACACCAAGCACTAAACTTAGATGCCTTCTCTGCTCTGTTGGCTCCTTTTTTTGTACACCACTATGCCACTTTTTAAAAGATACCTCGTGAACAATATCAGTGAATCTAACCTAAGCTTCTTTGTGTTCTAAATATGCAAACCACAGAATATTTTTCATGAACTTACACATTATTGTTCAGAAAACAAGAAAAAAGAAGCTGCATAAATGAATTACTTTGCAGTCTTTATTAAAAGAAAGTACATTTAGAAACGATCAGATGATGCAGAGGTAAAGTCACCTACATAACAAGACAGATTAGCATCACCCACTGATTGTTGATCCTGGTGGCACTAGAGGCAAACTGGGAAGGGCTTTAGGGCAACTTTGTACTCACAGACTGTAGGAATGAAGAAAGAGTTGTAAGCAGAAACAAAGAATTAAAAGATAGATAATAAAGCAAGTTCCTTCTCTCTCATTTTACAAATTTCCTCTACGACGGTGCAAATCCAGAGCATTGATTCGAATACTATTTTACTGGATTTCCATTTGTTTTGCCTGGGCCCCTACATTAATCCAAACAATAAGGGCCTTTAAAGCATCCATAAATAACCTGCTGCTGCTGCTGCTGGCACCTAGGAGCCAAGTGCAGCAATGTTAAGCAACAACAAATTTCATAGTTCAAGAGGCACAGTTAAGGAAAAAGGTTGCTCAGAAAATCACTCTCATTTAGCACAAAGATCCTTAAAAATTGCATGAAATCAGTCAAGTAACTATAGAAACCAATTTCTTCAGCTCTGTATCACACGTCTCACACCTCAATTGTCTTTATTATCGTCTGCTGTCAGATCCTTAATCAGAAATGTGAACAGGCTTGATGATTTATTCAGCAGGGAAAAGAATCTGTAGGTCAAGTGAAAAATTTCACACACACATACACACGCACACACATCTTCAACCTTAGGTACTTTCATTTCATTCTGTTCCCAGTAGCTCTGGGGGCAACTCCAGTGAGATCCAATATTAAGGCTCAATTAAAATAAGCTCCAATTAGTGGAGCTTTTTTCTCTCAGGCTAGAAAAGTCAGGAAATGGATATTGGGAAATGTAAAAAGTCAGCTACTGAGAGGAGGCTGCAGACATAAATGAACTTATTTGTTGATTTCTACAGTTGCTATGCAGAGGCCTCTGGGAGTAAAAGCTTAACCAGTCTAAGCTATAAACTAAAACCCCTGCAGCTAAACATGAACTGTGTGAAACAAGGGCTCCATTCCAGAACAGAAAACTGCTGGGCCCAGAAAATTAAAAGCCAGAGGCGTTTTCCATTTAAAACTAAATCCCAGTACCGCCTCCCAGCCAAAGAATTATAAGCAGTATCAGATTTACAAAACGAACAATTACCCTGGAAAAATGTAGCCTATTGTACAGTCCCAGATGCTAAATCTCAAAGTTTCCTTTTTTTTTTTTTCTAATCCCACATTATATTCCTACCAAGTGTACTGCTGCAGTTTACAAAGGACTGTTTCTAGACAGGACTGAAACTGCAAAAATAAAATGTTAAAAAAAGAGAGCTCATAATTCATTGACCTCATTTGAAGCACTGCCCTTGCCTGTGGCAGTTCCTGTCCTTCCCCAAGGCCTCTGCAAATGGTATGCAGCAGCAAAATAAACCCTGACCTAATTGCCAGGACAGGGCTGCCAACCTTCTCTCAACACACAAAGGCAAGCATGGTAACTGGAAAGTCCTACCTCTTTCGCTTTCTGCTTTAACTGCAGTTGCTCTGGATCTTCTTTATTGGAACGGCTCTACCAAAGGAAGAGGAAAAAGATTGAATAGAAATTACTGGCATCCAAACACCATCCTAGCCGTTAAATATTTAATAAATGACAGTTCTCTCTGGTGATTGAAAGATTTAGCTCCAGGGGTGAATGCCTCAATCCAGACTGGCTTCCATCCCCCTCCATGCACATACGTGCACACCCCTCCTCATCTGGGCCGGCTGCCTCTGCTCTAGCCTGAGGCAAGATTAAGCTGAAAATGATGCTAACACTGTCAGTCAGGTCCAGTCTAGGCATGATGTTGTTCATGTCAGCAGCAGACACTTAAAAAGGACAGGAAGTGTAGGAAAGAAAGGGAGTTGTATTCAGGCAAGCACAACACAGTTCTTTCAACTCTAGATTAGGCTTCCACCCAAGCGGCTCCAGAATTCGGCTTGAAACAAAACCAAAAGAAAAGAATAAACAGAAGACGGTCAAGTCTCAGCTGATGAAGCAACATCTACTGTCGTGTTTTTTGGGTTTTTTTCTCTTCTTCTTGAGGGGAGGGAACAGAGAAAAAACTTACTCTGTACTAGCAACAGCTCCATCAGGGGTTCATGGATGCTGTGGTACTAGCTCCAAGGCCAGCCCTCTGAACTTGACTACAGAAAGCAGATACACCTGCAAGGGTGGGGGATTTCACCAGGCTTCTGTTTCAGAGGCAAAAAGAGATCCAGGAAGGACATACGTAGCTTTTTACTTCATTTTGACCAGTAGGAATAATCTCAAAAGAGGAGTTCACCCCACCACACATTTCAAAGAACTCTTGTGGACTTTTTTTTAAATGTAAATAGGTTAAATCCTTTTCTGTATAGCCTCAATTGTCCTAAACATCATAGATTTTCAGTGACAGGGTCAATTGTTACTATATTTAAAGCAGAAGTAGGAGAAACCTGAAGATGTTCACCAATCTAGAGGACATGAATACTTCTTTGGAAAACCAGAGTCTTACCTTGGCTGCTCGAAGCAACATTTCACGTTCCTCTTCATCTTTTCTCTGCTTTTCTAGGTGATCAAGCTTTTCAAGAAATCTCAGTTGTGCTCTGGTGTCACTACATACGATGTACTTATCACTCCCCTGGGAGGAAAAAAGTTTGTTATAAATAACCAGGCTTTTATACAAACCACTAGAGCTAATAAACCTAATGGGAACAATCTGAAAAGAACAACACTATTTTTCTAAGCTGAAAAGTGTAGGCTGTTTTAGAAAGACTTCAGGTGGTAGGTAGTAATTTACACATCTCCTCTCCACTGAAGTGTGTTTCCAGGTGTCTGGGACTAGTAAGAGGCTATTGAACAAATGACATTAACAACATCCAGTCTATACTGACTATAATAAAAGAAGTCTTCCCTAACTTTACTTTAAAGACTGAAATTTTGTTTTAAACCAGCAACTTCATATCTAGTAAACATGTTAGGGAAAAAAAAAAGGAATTGTAAAGTAGCAGGGCATAGTATCTTTTCTCCTTTGAAGAGAAAAAAAATTAGAATTTGACATTTTAAGTTTGTAGTGTTTTGTGTTCTAGTTTCAGCCATTTAATGCAGAAGTTGAAACAAGCATCACCTGGTATTTCCAAAAAGAAGTTATATGTATCAGAGGGGTGGTTTAGAACCAGTTATAATGAATCTTAGGGGTGAAGAAGGCGAAATATATTATACACAATCTTATTATACGTGTTCTTAAAGCTTATTATAGCTTCAAGAACACGTATTTTTGCCTCAGGGAATGCTTTTAAGTCACAGGATAGTTGAAAGGTAACCTGGGGAAGTCAGTTGGTCCAGCCACCTGTACAAAGCTGGGCCAGTGAATACTAATGATTAGTTCCAGCAATCGCTGGACACACAGGCATTGAAACAGGACTGAGGTTCTTTCGGTCTAAAGTACAGCAATCAGTAGTTTATTTTACATTCTATTTTTGCCCCCACTGGAAAGCCTGAGTTGACATTTACTTTAGCTCAGAAAAGCAGAGAAAGGAAAGATCCAAAACATGGTCAACTGGCAATGAAATGCTTGGTTTTACTACTCTGCTCTTCCAAGGACAGGCTTCTTGAGCCATGCGTTGGCCAGAGGGCATTTAGGCAACACAAGACAAGGAGCCCATTCTAGATGAGGCATGTCTGTGCCACCTGTCTGCACCACTTTTTAGTGCACGTCCTACAGTTGTCTTCTTTCTCTGCTACTTTGTGGACTCTTTTTTTTTCCTGAGAAATTTATCCTGGGGCTTTTATCAGCCAAACACACTATGTACTTTCAGCAACTCTTTGTTCTACCCTACCCCAATCTCACACTGTAATGAAACAACTCTGGCACACAACTACTCTGAAGTAAGCACAGGATATTTTACAGCTGTATTTTATGCAAGGTTATATGTTAAGTATATGGACTATCAGTGACTTCAGTTGCTCAATTTTTAGTTTTCACGGATACTATACTCAAGACTCTTCTTCCCACACCCAGTTGTGCAGTATGAAAAGATGGAAGGAAAGTAAAAGTTTTCTTGTGGGGCACTGTTGTCTCTGAATTTTCACAACTGAGTCAGACCATGAAATCAATCCCTTTTCCAGTATTATGTTTAGTCCTTTTCAGTCAGCCACCTCATCGCCACGTATTACCAACTGTGGCTCAAAACACACCATATGCTGCAACCAGAGACTTTCCCAAGCAGCATCTGTGGCTCTGCAAAAAAGTCCAACAAACCTTTTCCCCTCTCTTCTATCACTGCTCAAGTTTTAACCGCTCCCCACAAAGCATACACTATTCTTGAGTCACTCTCAGTACATCAGTACAACTTGTTTTGAAGCAGCAGTTTATAATAACCCACCACCATGCCACAATCCTCTTAAAAGGACAAAGAAGAAAGCTGTAGTACCAGAAGATTATTTTTTCCAAAGTTTAGAACTGTTTCACTTTGGAATAGCCAGATATTTACACATTTTAAGACACATCCATGACCCTATACCAACCAGCAGTTTAAGTCTCCCAACCAGAAGCTCCCCAAATGCACTATCATGAGCTCATATGGGACAAGAAATAGGTGCATCCATAACAGTATTTCAGCTCATCACCTGTTTTAAGACAGCTTATTTCAGGAATTTTTAAAAGAGGAACACCTGCAGTTATATTTTGTCCTACCCAATAAACTTCTCTGTGGTCATTTAGCAGGGAATTGCTGAGACAGAAAACATTACACTGTACCCCTGTTCATGACTTGTAGCTGGTGCTGTTATGATGAAGCATTATCACCCACATCCTATGGCCCTACAGATAATGCAATTCAGTGTTGTGGCGTTTCAGTGCTCCTGCATGAGGGGAAAATGTTTTCATGGAGTGTTGTTTTTGCTCAGCACCATACCATGCCTCTCAGAGCCATGAGCTCAGGGGCTTCAACCACAGGAGCATGGCAGCTGTTTCATGCTGGGATGAATCCACATAAAAACCCTTTCCCTTTATGGTCTTCCAAAGGCTCTATATGAGCACTACAATAAGAGCTGCATCACAGAGGGCAGCTCACAACCATCTGAAAGGCTATTCCTACGTCACATAAAGAGACCACCATCATAGTTTTATCCCTATTAAGTTAGTGACTTCCAATTATAATTTTTTTCTTAAATTTAACAAAAAAAGGACAAAAGCTGACAAGCCTACATGATGGCATGGCATGAAGCTTCTACCCAGCCAATTCACTCTCTCTGCAGGGCTATCTATCAGATGAAAGCTGCTAGGCATGAGCTGAGCAAACTGGGAAGAAGAGTCTCCTGAGTATGATCCCATGAATTACTGACCTTTTTACACCAAATCCTACCCTAACAATAGTTACTTTGGTTTCACCACACCTATCCCTATTACTGTCTTTTTATAATGAAAATAGGCCAATACAAAGCCTTGTGGAGCAACCACCTGACCCTCCTGGAAAGGCTCTGGGAATTTATCTGACATACAAGCAGCGGACATTGTGCAGGGGTACCCATCAATAGCCAGGAGGGAAAAGAGGAACAGATGGTAAGCACTTCGGGAGATGGAATATAGGGCTCTATAAATACCAATATTAATACATAACGGGACTCCCAACACCCTGCAGTGTTCTCTTCTTGAACTTAAGATTTCAAAAAGCCTGGGAGCCTCTCTCACAATAATATTACTCACAAAGGTAATCCTGTAGGACACTCCTCTGACTCGTAATACCATCTTCCTAACAAAAGAGGGTATCTGTGCCTCTAAGATTACTGTGCCCGTTATTTTTGCTTTTTTTGTTTGTTTTGCTTTTGAGAAAAGAGGAAAAGAAAGCCAGCTTATTGCAATCTTATAATCTTATCATTGCTTCTGGCAATTCAATCAGACAAAAACCTATCTGTTTTTCTATTGCTTTAGTTCAATGAGAAAGAAACCAGCCCCATCCAGCCTACTGTCCAAAAACATTTCCTTCTGTTCTCACTGTCTGCAAGACACTAAGTCCTACTGGTTACTCAGGACTTCAGTTTCCTCCTCACTTTTGCTCAGAAGCTCAATTGTACCTCCCACTTTGGAGAAACAACATACAACATGTGCAGATTTCTAAAGTCTTTTAATAAAAAAATCTCAGTACTTTTCCTGTATTGATTCTCTTTTCTATTACACGTTCTTCTGGCAAGGAACAGAATACTCCAACTGCTCCAGACAACACTGTAAATACTTAGAAGTTTCCAAATAGCTGCTCCTCTTTACTGTTGCTCCTCCAGTGCTGAAAAGCCTATAAAAAGTGTTCAGTACAAAAATAACTCCTATTCAATCAATTAGTTGCTCTTGTTAAATTTCATTAAGTATAATGTTCTTGTAAAAAACCTCAAACCTGAACATACAGGAACCTAAGAGTTTACAGATACATTTGCTTCTAACTTATTTTTTTTTCTAAAACAGCTTCACAGTGAAAGAAGTGAGGATTAGTATCTTGCTATTGAATGACAAAAAAAAAAAAGGAAGAGCTGGTTTGGCCAGTAAATTATCACTTCCCATAGATCACTGGGGGACAGTATACTTTATACTGAATGAAGCTAATACAAGATGGAGGAGAGGGAATATGAGGTATCGTGGGGGCAAAAAAAATCTTAAGATGAAAAGCGCCTCTGCCTTCACAAGGAGCACTTTTTAAAAGCAAAATAATCAGTTCGGTTTCCCAAGGCTTTTTACTGAGCCAATACTGCAGTTCCACCAACAGTAAATGCATAAGGAAAACACAAGCCCCTAAATCAACCCACCATCAAAAGCATTCGAAGTTAGTTTTACATTTACCATGTAAGAGACTCTCTGTAACAGCCACCACTGCTATGGAAGAGAAGAAAGGCATGCATTTAGGCTTATGCTGGCTTTTAAGAGCACCTGTCCAACAAGTCAAATGGAACAGTTATTTGCTGGGCTAGAAACAGCTAAAACCAGCCTTTGGTAGATACTGAGAACGCAAATGCTGCGTGTGATGTGCCCACACTTAGAAGAGGTTTACCTTCGAGGCTGTAAAGCAGGAAAACTTTGGTGCAAAACTTGCTAATGATTTCCTTTACCTTGTGGGTTGATCCTCTGTGCCGAGCAATTACAGTCAGTTTTTCTAGGAGCCCTCGTAATCTCTCCTGTGTAGCATGGGAGATCAAGTTCACAACATCAGAGTTAAGTTCCATAATGTCATGCCTTTTACCTGTGGAAGCAGAGAAAATCCATTACGTGTTTTAGTAGCAGCTGATAATTGAAATAATTAGCACAGCAGGTATTCTGTTCCCCCTGGAAGTCATACCCATTATGAATAAAGGTTTGGAGATTATGATTTTCCTGGTAAAGTCACAACTTCAAAGATCTTAGACATTACATTAATAAAACTTAGCCTGGAGCTTCAGAAAATATAGACATTGTTTCACTTAGCCTCCAGAACCACTCTCCTTGCAAGGTCATTTATAGGACAAAGTTAATAAGAACACAAATCAAGCTTCATGTTCAGGGAGGGGGAGAAGCGGTAGCTGTAGAAATTAGTGCCATATTCTGTTAATTCCAGTAATTAAAAAAATACAGAATTACATTTTGCCCTGCTTGACACCGTGCTTGTTAACAACTCATGACATTTATTTGACGAGCAGGAATGGGTTTTGCAGCGCACTCCAGGCACACGAGACCCTCCGAACTGCCTTGACTGACCGGCACGGGGCAGACAGACCCAACCGAGGCACGGCAGCCGCTCGGACAGCGCGGATTCCAGTCCATCCGGGGTCATCCTGCCGTCACCTTCAACCCTTTCCCTGGGGCTGCTGCCGATTCTCCGCGTTTCAGCAGCTGCGACCGAGGCTGGTGACAGCTCCAGGCAAGGCTGTGCTGGCCCTGCACCCAGAGCTGGGCATCACCTCTGTAACCTTCCCACGGCTGCAGGCTGCCGACGGAGAAGCCTTTCCCTGGTTGACACCATCGATCACTCAACGCGGCTCCATCCAGACACCTGGGCGGCAGCGACTTTTCCCTGGTAGGCACGGCAGGCAGCAGTTCCACATGCCTCATACGTTGTACCTGTCAGAAGCACTTTTCCTTGTCCTGCGCTGCATTTACAGCAGCTGTAATACTTTATGATGCAATATACAGCACGCCTTCAAAACCCATTTCAGTATTTACTGCCAAGTGAGGTGTTAAGAATGGATAAACAGCACACTGTAAAAAAATTAATCACCTATTTCATTTGCCTTCGCTACAGTAACTGAAAATGAATGACAATCTCACCAGACAGGGAGAACCTAGAATGTTTTCCCAGATACAATCAAAGCATTCCCCTGTTTGATCAGTAAGCATTGGCCTGTAACTTAACTGAGCACAAAGCTCATTTTGTCCAAGCACCTTTCAATACTTCCTCGGCAGCTTCTCACTAGACTATCAGATTACTGAAACACCAACTTAAAGACAAAATGAAAGTAAAATCTCCCCAAACCTCAAGACCTCCCTCCTTCCCCGCCACTTCTTAATTCAAAGATGGCTCTGTTCAAAAGCAGACGTTCACTTTGCCCCACTCCCTGGAAGTATTCCTTTCCTTGCAAACAAGCACTTTTCATTTATGACATGAATTATCGCTATTATTAATTTGGAACAACTACCATTCTAGCTATGAAACAGCCAAGCTTCTCTTTTCCATCTTTCAACAAGTTGTCTTTACACCCACAAGCAGCAAATTATACTAAAAATACTCTGGTTTTGAAGAGCTCTTTATTTTTCCTTATTTCCACTTCCCACGAATGACTGATTAATCTTCAAAAATTTTGAGAAAATCTTCTAGGCACCAGTTCTGACAGGTATTTTCCCTTTGCCACTAGAAACACAGCACTTACTATGCCCCATACAGCTTGAGATGACACATCTGGCTGACCGGGGCAGTAGCACCAAGGTCGCACATAGCACTTGCAGGTTTCATGCTTGTCACAGGCTAGCTGCTTACTCTGGCCTAAGAACCAGTTGTGTGTGGAAACAGAAAGACTTTGTGAGCACGTGGTTAAGCCACTGTGACAGGATTGTGACTGCACATTCAGGCTTTCCTGGATGCTCAGCTGTAAAACTCAGTGTTCCAGTACAGCAAGTACCGGGCAGAGGGCATGAGCAAGGAGCTGAGCAATATGCATCGAGTTTGCTGTCGAAGGCAGTGGGATCAGCCAGCGTGCTGCTACACAAATGCATGCTCCCTGCTCTGACATAACACAGCATTGCTAAGCAAGTTATTATTTTGCTCAGAAGTTAACAGCTGAAATGATACCTACACTAGAAACTTCTTGTAACACAGGGATTCAACGTACATTCCACAGTACTATTCACTATACAAACAGCTTCAACATCTCTTTTGTATAAAATTAACAGAAGTTTTTTCCATGGAGGGAGTCATAAACAAAGGTCTGCTCTGTGTGTACAGGAAGTTTGAAACTTCTTCCTAATGTTAGTCAATAGAGTACATATACCTGGACAGGCTAAGGAATGCAAAAACTATTAGGGAAGTTTAATACAGTGTAATACATCAAGTTAGAAGCTGCTGAGATAGAAAAGCGCATTTAAGTATTTTGACACTAGCATCTTTATGGTTGTTAAATGTTGCATTAGGTTTAAGAGTAAGAAAGTTGCTCATTTCTCACATATTAAAGTGGCATTGGTTTCTTTTTTCTGGTTGTGCTTCAGACTGTTTCCATGTAAAGAAAACCTTAAAGGACAGTTGTTTCCTAAGAAAGGGAAGTGAAAACCCAGTATTGTTTGGTAGAAACACGTGAGTTGAGATTGTAGGTCTTAATAGTTCCAGGTCCTTCTTCAAAGATTGGAGGCTGGCTGACAAAAGAGGCAAGGAAACACGACATCCATACGTATCTGCTACGTGTGCTTTGTTCTCACCTATGTTCAAGATCTTACTCTGAAGAGCTTCTGGAGAGAGAAACGGTTCATCTGCACAAGAGTGAATCACTGTACCAATGAGTTCAGAGTTTTCAGACAAAATGCAGGCATTCTCCTCATTGAGATTAACCCCAGCCATAGAAGTCACATCATTTATGTCATCTTCATCTCTACGAAAGAGGAGACCAACATTTTATGCTTTGTTCAGAATAGACACAAAGAAAAAAATCTCAACTATCAACAAGCAGCCACATTCACGTATCCCTATATAAAACAGATGTTTAGTGTGGGTGTGGACAGGGAGCTCCCAAAAGCTCTCACACTTCTGCAAAGTGCCTCTGAAACATTAATTTGGCTAATGCCTCAGTTGCTAGGCATGCAAATCCTTTATATGAAACTGGTATTTTGAGCAAGCTTGGAAACCTAGGGCTGAGGTAAAGCCAGATTAAAAGTTCCCACAACCCCTAACCCTGCACCACCACTCTTGCAGCCTGAAATTTGTTCTGAAACTATTTCACCAGGTAGAACCAAGTGTGGAATGAAGTTGAATGCTGACTCACTGGACTATAAACAAGCCCATTTTCTAACCAAGATGCATATCTTGCAAACTGAACTTTAAAGCACAAGCTTATTAGCACAGACCTGATCTTCACTTTCTTTAGCGAGTTCCCTTAAAACACAGAATACAAACACTCCTTGATTATATAGTAGAACCAATCCAGACCTTGTCCTTTGGATCAGTCCTACCATACTTATGTACATAGCAGGGAAGATGCCACTGCTTCTGAAGCACCATGGCAGAGTTCCAGCTGATAACACCATTAGCTGGATTCTCATGCAGCAGCTTTGGACTACACGTTTAAAATAAACTCAAATCTTGCATAGTTAGGGCAAACATCACTCAGACGAGCTATAATAGCCTGTATGCTTCAGCTTAATGCTTTTTTTAAAGCTCATTTAAGTTAAAATACTGAATGAATCCTACATGGGGAAAGTTTTTGTGCTATTTTGGCAGTGAAACAATCCAAATCATTATCAAGTAAGTTTAGATCATCAAGAGAAAGCATTTTTACTTCACAATGTGACAAAGGCCCTATTAGGACCAATCCAAAACAGACTGTTCGCAGTATTAGGACAGGTAAGTGAAATCACTCAATCTGAACGTCTCTTTATTTGGAAAACAAAGAAAACAAAACCAACACACACACCCCTCTTGAAAAGTATTCTCTGGCAAGGTTTGATAAAGTTCACCTTCAGAAAACACTGTGAGGCCTAAATAATTTTTGAACACGGGGTTAGCCAGAAATTTCCTGTTCCAAGGTGAAATATTTCTTGGAGGCTGTCTTTTGACTGACTACAGGTAGAAGCTGAAGTTATTAGAACATGAGGTGGGGTTGAGGTCAAGCAATACTCAAAAGACACAAGAAAATGTTGGGATATTTTTCTTAAACTGTAGATATATTTTCTCCTTTGGGGTTCAATATGTTTCTACGGCACAATTCTTCTGCAAACTTCCGGAGAGAGACGCGTCCAGAAAAGGAGTCCAGCCTTGAGTCCAGTCTTCTTCTACCCTTCCTTCCATTTGTGTGCCCTCATTGCTAGCAGTTCCTAGGCATGTGTGTTCAGGGAAATGGAGACCCAACAGATTCTCAAACCAGCTCCAGCTCTTTAAGTCTAACTAGCCACAATAGCTTCTCAACCAGGTGTGTGCCCCAAATCCCTCATGCTTAAGAAAAGTGTTAAACCCCAGGACTGTCAGAAGAGTTAGATGTCCACAGTTACAATTTAAAGCTGAAGCCAACAGTGCAGAATAGCTTCCCTCCTCCTACCCCTTCACAACCAGCAACTGAGCAGCTCCACGTGTATGCTCAGGCTCTATCAGTACAACAGAGACCCTGAACTTTGAACAAGCGTGTCAATGAAGCTTCACGGGATGATAATTGAGTGCTAACTGATCTTCACAAGTACATTCCAGATTCCTCTTCTTACTGACCACTACAGAGAAGACTTTGCTGATGGCAGAGACAAGAATCCCACTGAAGCACAGCGACTGCCACAGATCTGCTGACAAAATCAGCACAGCTAGCACCAGGAACACACATCACAAGCTGTCAGTGCTGGAACCTGACATTACCCCAGTGGAACTGTTTATGGAATCCCAGGAAGGATGCTTGCATCCCAGGTACAACTGCATAGCATGCAGTTTCAGGAAATAATCTTTGCTTTTAATCTAACCACATACTACAAATGCTCAAGCAAAGAACAGATAAACTTCTATAATAGACATCTATCCATTTTTCTACATAGAGAAGTTTAATTTCTCCATAACCTGCCTTTATCAGGTTACTATTTTCTTGATTATTTTCATGCACACAGTCTCTCTAGAGTGTACAAGCATACAGGACTTTATATGCAAGCAGACATCTCTACCTGTATTGTTCTTCAGGACCAATTCTAACTTTTTCACTGTGAGACATAGGTTTGCAATAAATCACTGAGTCATTAGTTTTGATAAAAGATATGAAAACACTGCTGCACTCATTTTACTTAACCCCAAGAAATTACCACTACATTTCCTTAGAAAAGTGCTCACTAAAGATTAATGAAAGTTTCAGAAGCCATGGCAAGTTTGTACTTTTTACTACTCTTTTTTGGTTGTTCAAACAAATCTTAATCATTTTAAGTAAGGTATCATGTACTTTGAGTAAGCTATAGAAATCATTCTAATAAGGTGATAAATTTAAAGTATTACATAAAAGTGTTTCTGATGGATATCAACTTGCTTTCACTTTCAGCAATCCCTCCATGAAGCCCTTTTTCTGCACCACTTCCTTTAATGCTTTTTGCATTTGATCATTCACACTCAGAAACCAACAGGAAAAACTCACCCAGCTGTTGTAAGTCTCCAGTGACTTAAGCTTAGTAGGACAAGATGGAAAACAGAACTCAAGAATTCTGAGTGATACACTGCATGAAGTCAAGTCTGACATTTATACTGAATATTCACTGCAAAAGCCCAAGCAATGCAGATGCATCTCACATCTATAAATTTGCCTCTGCTGCCTGAAAAGTGAGTCTGTGGCACCCTCTGGTGTCTGACGACCGCACTTGTCTTCTGAATCCCTCTATCTTCACTCCATTTTATCCAAGAGTCAAAAACTAGAAAGGCACACTGAATCCAAACCTCTGGGCACCATCCCTGACAAACACCCAGGCCAGAACAATTCCAGCCAAGCCAGAAAGTTTCATGTACTTTGGAAAATAAATCTATCAAACAGAATAAATTCAAAACAAATATTTGAAGATTAAATAAGTGACCCTTTTTTTCTCCCAGAGTGCTCTAGCATATACTTTACAGAAACATGTAGATCAGTTTACAAAAATCTTGGTTTTTTTAAAACAAACTATCTCTTTCACATGCCACAGTGCAATGTCTGTGCTTAGCTGAACCAACATCTAGAAGGCTGGAATGCTTTGTGTTTTGTTGAGTTTTTTTCTGTTTGTTTGCTTGGGGAGCAGGAAATCACCACTTTTTCTACTGCTTATCTCGAGCAACCTAAACCAGCCCGTTAAAGAGCAGACAAGGTCAAATTGCACCTAATTAAGTACAGTTTAGTGAGTAGAACGTTCTCAAATCCTAACCTAACCTAGTCACACAGTGGCAGAGGGAGTCAGGCTCGATGACACACTGCACTGAGAGTGCACAGTAAGAGCACTCTCATTAGTGCCACATGTACAGTCACATCAATTACAAGACACACTCTCTGCTCGTAAGAAATTCCATCACAAAACCTGAAAGCAGGCCGTGGTGCCTCTCTCTGCCTCACACATGATCAGCAGTTGATGGATCATAGGTCAGAAAGTTTAATTATAGCAGTGAATAGAAGGAACATCGAGGGTGTATCCAAACACAAATCCTTCAGAGACAAGAGACTCTACAAAGAGAATTTAAGATGAGTTAGAGATTTCCTATCTAAACTCTCATGGACTTATGCTACTTTGAAAATCACAATCCAAAAGCAGGAAGAGAAATCTCTACTGGATCACAATATAAAAGCAGTTTTTTTCCTACACTAAGAATTTCACAATTCAGGGAACAACTTTCAAGAATTCAAATTTTTCATGTAAGACAGCTAATACGTTCCATTTGGAACATCACAGAAAAAATGGGGGGGGGTTTTGTGTATGAGTAGGTTTGTTGCTTTTTTTAATTACGATATTTATGAAGGGTTGTTTTTTTTTAACATCACTACCCAAGATTGCATCCCGCATTATATTTCTAAGACCTTGAGGCAGCTGAACAGAGCTGTTGCTTTAACATGAGCTTTTCATTTCAACTTCTGGCAACCACTGTTTTTAAGTGTTCACTGTATACTGTGTGTTACTGTAAACAGCAGCAGCTCTCTGTCTACACCAGTGCATTCTAAGCTGCAGCTTGCAAGAGATGGTAAGTCAACTGCTCAACAACACAGAGGTGTCATCATGTCTGCTTTTTTTCCTTGGAAGAGCAATGTCAAACTTGCCCGGAAGTGGTAAGACTAATAATGCTTATGAGAGTCTGTACCTCTGTTCCAGCATCACACTTCATAGCTGCAAAAGTAACTTCTGCTTTTGAAAAGTTAATCAGTTGCCGGAACTAAAAGCTTTAAGCACTCTTGCCAATCTAAAGGCCTAGAGAATATGCCAGAAACCATGATTAGCGATGTAGTCATTTCACCCATACACACAGAAACAAGCCTGTAAGAGGAGCTAATAAAAGATTCTGAAATGCAGCAGAGAGCTTTAGACAGGTTACTAGCCAGTCCAAGTAACAGTTCAATGCTATCAGGCCATGTGCAAAAACCAGAGGTTCTATCTGCTTTAATCATACTGAGAGGCTTTAATACAAGATAACTAGACTAGTAATTGTCTTCATAAGACGGAGATCAATATGCCTCCTCTATGAGTGAAAAACTGATACAAAATCCAACCTTACCAGGACAGTTTTCTTACATTAAGAATAATTAACATCTGCTATGAGATATAGAAGTTTTAAGGTTACCCCTTGCCAATGAGTATTATAATGTGAAAAACATGTATCAGAAAAAAGCTTCTGAAGAAAGTTGCTTTTATTTGGGCTACATTCCCACCTATATACTTGTCTCCTCCTTTTGTTCCTTTCTATACTTAACTTCTGATATTGTTCATTTCTACCTGAAGGATGTTGCTCCATTCTCTTTCATTTTTGCTTTCTGAACAGGCGATGCTAGAAGCGACAGAATTTTATTTCTTGGCAGGGTAATTTGTTTCAGAATGGAACCTAAAACAAAACAAAGAACATGCTGTAGTAGAAAGCAAAATGCTAAGACAACTGTTTAGTCAGCTCATTCTCCAAGGTAAGGCTACTGCAGACTCAGTAACAGCTAATTAGGTCCATTTGAAAACCAGACACTTTAGAATCCTACATTCTACATGTTCTGTATGGCCCAAAGCCTCACACACTCTCAGCAAACACCCTCCCCTCTGTGCTGACCAGGGAAATGTTTCAGTGAAAACTGGCTGGCTGAGACAAACACTTACTGTGCATCAACCTGAACCTGTTGAAGGAAAAAGCAAGGTCTCATGAAGCAACTCTCAAAAGCAACAGTTTAGAGAAGTTCACTGCAAGGAGCTCAGTCACAGTATTTTAACAAGTACAAATGTTTGGCTGACAAGCTCTTAACAAGTGCCAGAAGTCGATGTGACACTGATTTTCTCACCAGAGCTCCAAGCAGACAGTAAAGACGTTCAACTTAACATACAGAGCTAGTTGCTCCCAATAGACAGCCACCTTCTTGCATCCCTACAATCTACCAACAGCCTGCACTTAATTCTATACCCGAGCAGTCCTCCCCCTTCTCCATGAAAGAGGCTCCACTTTACCTGCAGGAAACTGGTTGGTTTGAACAAGTGTATTCAGCGGCATCTTCTTCTCAGCAGATGTCTGTAGGGTGAGCACTGAGGGCTGTGGGAGCGTGGATGCTTGCTTGACAAGGGTTCCCGGTGGTTGTTGGACTACCTGGAAGTGGAATATCCAATATCAAGAGTGAGAAAAGCTAGAAATACAGAGAAGTAAACAGTATCAATGTTTCCATTTAGCCAGAAGTGCCACTGGGCAGGTATGCTTGTCTAGTTTTCAGTTTAAAGCAAACAGCACGCTCACAAAAAAACTCTTATTTTTTTAACCTCATGTCAAGAAATCTTAACAAGTGGTGGTGAGCTTTAAACTCATTCAGTGAGCTCTAACAGGAACTTCATCCCTGTTCTCTACTCATAACTCTGACAAGTTTCATTAATTATCACACAATCCACTGCACTGGGAGGCTTTCCTCTACCTAAGTCTTGCTTACCAGACTAACTTATGAACAGTGAGCCTGCCTACCAATAATTTCAAAAGGGTAGGGATCACAAACACTTAGTTAAAAGGGGAGAACACCAAAACAACTGAAGTCCTGCACGAAATACTTTTCCTGCTAAGAATTAAAGAGCACACACTATAAAATTACTGATGTGTTTTTGGAATGGCAACATCAATTGTAAATCGAGATGCTGAGTTTCAAAGTGTTAAGCTAAAGTACACTGAACACATCAGTTACCAGGAACATGAAGTACTAAATAGCAACACCTATAGCAAGCAGAGCCTCTACACAAAGACATCGGTACACAGCTGAAGGGTAAAAAGGAAGGCAGTTCATAGTTTTGTTTAAAGAGACTCTTCAAAGAAACAAAACCAGACAGCAGGATGTCATCACAACACAGACCTACAGGCACAGCCCATAAATACTAATCCTTCCTCTTCAGGGGCAGCTATTAAAATGCAAGAAAGTAATAAAATTGCAGCATCCCTAAAAATCTCACTTCTAAGCCTCCTAGCTAGCAGAAAGTGGGCTTCAGCTTTGATACATCTTAAAAAAAGGTCTTGATTACAGGTAGTAGAAAGATGTTACTTTACCAAAGCATAAAATGATCAGTATCTTCAAATTAAATCCTAATTTTTTAGCAGCAAAAAACTAACATAAAGGAAATGTCAGGGTCAAGAAGCCATTTTTCTCCTCTACATCTTTTATTCTTAGTTCAGAAAGTCTAAAGAGTGCTTGTACAGCAAGACTGCACAAGTGTAATTAAAGAACTGACATTTACAATACTTCAGAAATTAGGTGCTCTCCTTCTGTCATTTAACTTCTTCCTTTTATTAATAAATATCACCAACATAAGCATCACACATTCACAAAAAGAGGTACTTTGTGTATCAAAGAGTCGAGATACTCCCTCAACCATCTCCGTGTCGGTAGCACTAAGGCAGCAGTAACACAGAACAACTGATGTGAAAGTGGTATCTGAAAACCTGACAGACAGCTCTTGAGAAGAAACATTAAGACCCAGAGGAGGCAAGAATTACAGGAATACAGGGACAGAGTAGCCAGAGATGAAGCTCACATATGCAGCACTTCCTCATGGAGTACAGCAGATGCTAACGTTTACTTCCATGCGTTTTTCCCAAAGCTCGGTTTGATCTCTCAGAAAGATCCGGCTCCCAAAGCTGCAAGCTGCGAACAACGCTAACAGCGTCCTTTGTGTGTTCATTCAGATAATTAATGAGGAGCCAACCAGCTCGGACACACCGCTCACAGGCTCCACTAGCACTGACACACACCTAGAGATCCTCCTTACCACCAGGAAGAACAATGCTTCATCTTCAGCATGCAAAACACTGGAACAGCACAGGAGGAAATATAAACATTCCAGACTGAGGTAAAGCAGACAAAAGAACAGAGATAGGCAATGTTACAACAATGGTCTAAGTGGAGACTGGGATGCAAGTCAAGTAACCGAGGAGGCTACATTGCCAAGAAACAGAAAGGATGTGTTGGCAGTTCAGCCCATTTTCTGTTGGCCATTCTAGCCCTAGACTAACAAAAGCTGGAAGTCCTTGGGAGTTGCAGTGGGAGAGAACAACAATCCTGAACATTTCAACAACGATCCAATGCAAGAACAAAGCATTACAAAAATTGGTAATACCTGTGAGAAGGAGTTATTGCCCCTTTTCTTCACGTTAGCAGCAAGAAGTAATAAAGAAAAGGGACTGTTCCTTTGTGCCCTGTTAAGCAGGTAGATACATACATCAGAATAAAATCACCATCATTCTTAAGTAAAAAAATGCAGCTGCATTCAGCTGACAACAGAGAGAGGGCTGCCTGAGAGAGACTTTGATTAGCCTCACTTGAACCTGCTTTACATTCATAACACAAAGTTTGGAGATCAGCAGAGGGATGCTGAGGTATCATCACACACAAGCAGTATTGCTTCATGAAGGAAGCCTCACTAATTGAATGCAAAAGCAATATCCAGGACAAAAAAAATAATGGAAGAGACTGTTCACAAAAGCTCAGCTCTGAGGGGACTTGACACTAACAACTCGCTAAGAACAAGCAGTTGCAACAGCATAAACACTTCACTCCTTGATTCAATCGTTAATAATCTCCAGTGTGTGTCACTGGTAACTGTGGGGACTACACCATAAACCCTTTGCTGGTTATGCATGACATGAAGCTGTAGTCTCACAGCAGCTTTCTCACCACTGGATGCTAGCAGCTGGTAATGTAAATTTTCACTTATTGTGCTTAACAAGAGATAGAGCAATACTAGAGCAAGACAAACTATTTCCAAGAAGAAACTTCTTTGTAAGCCAACACCCTTAAATGAGGTGGTGTTAAGAAAGTCACAGGAGAAAATCCTTCAAAATGTGCAACTCTCACAACACAGGAGTGCAATCAATCCCAACAGCAACCGTGAAGAACAGGTCCCTCAATGTCCACACAGAGTTTTGATAATCGTGCTACAGAAATTAGAAGTTTCATGTTGCATCAGTCCAGTCACAAATTTGGTATTACAATACAGCACTGCTGCATTCTTGAGCACCACCAACATCACAGTGGAGCTCGCACATGAAAGTTCGTTTTAAATTCTCTCAAGCACAAGAGGCCAAAATTAGAAAGGGGCATGCAGAGGGAGTGTATGGCATCAGACATTCCCTGTGGGCTGAAAAAGGAAAAAAATTGCTGGCAGCATTGTGTGGACAGATTTGCACAGCTGGCAATGTGCTTCCTTTTTCAGCTGGCAGTAGGACCCTTCTGTTTAGGGAGGGCAGGTCCAGATTTGTTTTCTTATGGGAGAAAATAGACCCTCTGCCCTTTCAAGGAAAGGCATCAGGGAAGTCCTAGGAGATACAGCCACTTCTATCAACTTGCCCTTTGTGCTAATAAGTTGTCTGAACAAACACCAAACTCCTGATATGGCTAAGCTGTGAAGCAGTCAACTCAGTCCTTCAACCGTATCTGAGGAGAGTAAGTATTTTAATCACTGTGCCTGGGATCTTCCCAAATGAGGATAAAAACATGTTTTGTATGCAATTCAATATATGTAAGGCACAGCAAAGAAAAGCAATTGCAGCAGACTGCCACACTGCAGCAGTGTAGAGGCAGAAGCCGTTTCCTGAGTTCACCAATATCAAATTCAAGAAGTGTTTTGACTCCCCTGCGTAGAGCTGAACTTCCTCGCCTATTTGTACAGATGGTCAACCTTTCCCCTGGATTACAAGACTTGCTGTGCAGCCAACAAACTGCTCTCCTGCCCGTGAACTACCTAAGAAATTCTTTTCTTCTGGCTGGAATTTAAAACTTAGTCCTCAAAGAAAATATGAGTACCAATTCCTTTTCCAATTTGGCTTTAGCTACCACTAGCCAAGATTGTCAGTGCATATGCTTGATAACTCTTCTTTGGAGTTCTGGGGTTGAGGGCATTTTGCGCCCTTTTTTTTTTTTTTTTTACCAAATCCACTCAGAAAAAGGACTCCCCATCCACCCCATACATTTGAGTGTTTTGTTCTTTTTAAGCAAGTCTGGAAAGGTGACAAGCTCATGCTTATGGTAGCTTATGCTACCATAGCATAAACTCTTTATTTAGAATGCAGAATTCTTATATCACATCTACCTTATTCCCTTTGAAAGGAAGGAAACTAAAAAAGCAAAACATTTTAGGGGTCTGAACGCTGTTAAATCAAGTATACACAACATCCAAGCTAAAAAGAAAACTCACACAACTGATGTTCTACTGTATCTGTGGAAAGTAAATCTAGCTTTCACAGGAAGTCTAATGTTTTTCCCACTTTTTAAAGAAAAATAATCTTTACAAGTAATTCCTTTGCAAGACTTGAGTTCTTTATCTGCCGAAGGGAGGCTATTCTCTCAAAATACTTGAGAGCATTACTTACAGGTAGACCAGCTAGACACCATGCTACTCGGTATCTTAAACACCTATAAGCCAAACCTAATTTATTTCACAAAGCCGCTCTTTCAGGTATGCCTGTGATCCACAGTTTCTTGGTATTTAACATTAGCAAGAAGTTAACCTGTGCCAAGAATAAAAAAATGTTAACACATTGCTTTTGAGGGTATTGTTTTAATAAGACAGTTATTCCTCCTGGAATTTGTTAGCTAATGAGGCCTGATAGAAAAAACTCACTTTTGGATGACTTTGTAATTAACATGTCTTAGAGTAAATGTGGAGGTCAGAACTCTGCTTGGAAAAGCTCCTTGAGGTAGTTCGTACACTTCAGGTAACACACCACTGAACATCATCGAGCAACCTGTGCCTGCGAAGTACCCAGGGCAGGAACTACCAGGGGAGAAAGACTGGCATCCCTGGTAGCTGGCTGAGGCACAGCCCTAACAGGGCACTGAAGAGCAATTAATGTAAGTATCCCATCAGCAGTTTCTGTTTCTGACACTAGCATTTCCTGCCTTTTCTTCCAGGTGCCAACCTAGCCTGGCTGTGTGCATAGTGGGGGTTAGACCCCATACCCCCTTGTGTCTCCAGATGGATGTTCAGTCTGGTGAAATGGTGGTTGACATATCTTGCAAGAGACCAAGCTGACAGCCTGGCTTTAGATTCACCTTTCCAGCAACGGCTCAGTATTTCTAAACTATGACAAATGTAACTGATGAACTCAAGACAGACTAGCTTCACATATTAAAAGAAAAAACAAGCAAAGAAAAAAAAAAAGCAGAGGTCCAAATTGGTATCCTCTTTACTAAATGGCAAGAGTCAAAGTAAAGGAGCCTGGTTAGTTACAGAGAAGCAGAGAATCCATCTTACCAGCTGTTTCACTTTAACCACCTGCTGAGCACCCACTGACTGCGCAATGATGGAGTTGGGCTGCGAGATTTTAATGCCAATTGGCGTTCCAATGACTGGTTTCAGAGGCTGGAGAGGGGCTGCTGCTGAAGACGCCACAGAAGGGACCAGCACTGGCTTTGCAGACTGGAGAGAGGGCGTTGGCACCGCAGAGGTGAAGACGGGCTGGCCAGGTTGGACAGCGCTCAGCCCTGACGATGCCACGGTTGCGGTGAGGACGGAAGCTGCGGGCCCGAGAGACGCCGTCACCGCTGCAGAGGAAGGAACGGCCTTCACAGGCTGCACAGACGCTGCTGCCGACGTGCTGGCAAGGACTGGGGTGATAACCACAGGGGCTGTGACTGCTGCAGAGGCAGGCATGGGTTTTACAACTGGAAGAGCAGTTGTTGCTACAGCCGAGGCTGCCACTCCTGTCGAAGGAGCTGGTACTGCAGAGGTACAAGCTGAAATCACTTCTTGGGTTGGAGCTGGCTGCTCCATACACTGCTGGATAAAGCTCTGAGGATTAGGCATTAGTTGCCGTAAGGCAAGCATGCTTTTCTAAAAAAAAAAATGAAAAAACACTGCATGTAGTATCAGCAGAGTTTTCCACAATAATAATACATTTGTAACTGAATCATCTTCCTCGTTTTCCAATTAAATTTTGCATGAGACAATAAATGACAAACAAGTTTTGGTAAATTTCAGGCACCCTTAAATTGATGTCAATCCTGTTCAGCGAAGATGACAAGAAACACCAACACCAGCTGAGCAAAGGTCAACCATCACCACAGCTACACTACACACAGCAAATCCCATCTATGGGGAAACTCACATATAACTTTGATCTTCTGTTTAGATTTTTCAATTTGGAATTTATGTTTCAGAGTAAGATGATTTTAACTGCTTTATTACCTCAAAGAATTTTGTTTTGCCAAAAACCCCTGCTATATTGGAACAGCTGTGTTTATTTCATGGAGCCCGTCTGACAGGGAACTACGAATTATCCAATAAAGTCAAAAACAAGCTCTGAAGACATGAACACTTTTATACCAGTACAGCTGTATCTACACTAGGGGGGGATACCACTTTAATAATGTCTGTAGAGCTGCAGCAACACAACTTCAGCCAGCTACTTCTCGGCAATAGGAGAACAAAAGTAAAGGAATCTGGCAACATCTCATTTTTACTACAGCTGTGTTTGAGAAGGTTAATGGACAGAATAATCTTCAAGGTCCCTACAGATTTTTCTCCTTGACTGTGTATAATCTGCTATGACTCTGAACCAGGGGAAATCAGTTCTGCAGCTACCTGTATATTCTTGAAAACCCTTTTATTTTTCCCTCCCCGCTGAATGGTTGCTAAAGTTTGTAAGAGCTCCTAATACACTGCTGCTGCTTTGGACATCATGCAGAAGGAGCATGTCTCACATGCTAGTGTACCAAGTAATCATATTGTTTGCATATCCGGACCTTCTGCAGCCCATCTGTTTTTTAACATTCACTTCTTTTTCTTTTAAAAGGCTGCTTAGCTCCGGATGCAATTTATGTACCAAAAGCATCCAGCAGATTTGAAAATCAAGCAGGCTTCACAGCCAAAGCCACTGCACTCTTCCACCTCTTGGCACAGGCAAAACAAAACACATGAACAACTTCATCAAAAACCTGCAGCTCAAAGATAAGAGATGACTCCAGAGAGTCCTCCCTAAAATTCCACTTCACTAGCTCAAAGTGGATTGGCAAAAAGCCGTATCACATTTCTTTCCAGACTCAAGCTGCAAACATTTCCCCCCACAAACAAGGCCAGCGCCGATCCTCTTAGCACCTTAGAGAAGTGCTCCTGAAGTCATCCTCCATTTGGCATTCAGTCCTGTCACAGCTGCTCAGAGTTACAGACCAACCTAATTGTGTGTATCAAGCACACATCCTTACAGTGTTTCAGGAAAAGGCAGTCTGGGTGCAAGATGCTTTAAAGGATTGGCAACACTGCAAAGTCAGCTAACTTTGACCGTGTCTGAACAACACTTCTGAAGTCACAGTATATTCTTTGTTAACATACCATGCAACAGGGAGAGAGCACCATGTCAAGGATTATGGACGCTGCCCAAAACAGAGAAGCCTAGATGATACCAGTACCTGGCAGTACGCTGCAGAAGAAACACGCAAGGGCTCTGCTGCGACAGGTGAGGGTCTGACCCATGCTGATGAACCCAACCTAATCTCTGCAGAATTGCCTTGAGTTCTCTGCATCAAGTGTAGCAGCTCTTCACATCATTGGATGGCTTCTTGTAACAGCTGAGCACTTCTGAGTGTCAGTCACACTGACCCTGTACTCATAGCCTGGTCCTTCTGTAGCCAGAGCCGCACTGGATGCAGAAAAACCATTCTCAGACCTGTTTATTTTTCTGGCTTTTCCATGGGCATTTAAGAAGCCTCCAGGAAATTAAACAGGTAATAAATGACCAATTGGAAAATTTTATGTATCATAGAATCATCAAGGTTGGAAGAGACCTTATACCTTTAAGACCATCAAGTCCAACCATCAGCCCAGCACTACCACTGTAACCCCTAAACCACTAAACCTCATCACCCAGCACCAGATTCTCTTAAACCCCTCTAGGGATGGTGACAGCATCACCTCCCTGGGCAACCTATTCCAATGCCTGACCACCCTAATTTTTTTTTTTCTAATATCAAATCTGAATCTCTCATCTCAGCTTAAGGTCCTGTAGAGATGACTGTAGTCTTCCAGACTCATGGCAAATTTGCTAGCAAAGCATTTAAAAGTTGCCACTGTAATAAAAATTTTTATCCCACATTTGAGCAGATTAAGACCAGCCATCTAGAGCAATATCAACATTATCACATGCATTGTTATATGGTCTGTCAAATACCAAGCAAAAGAGCAAACTCCAGAAAACCTCTGTCCCAGCTTTACCACTTAACTATTTTTCCTTTATGCTCCATCATGCCTATAGCGAATGTACAGATCTAACAAGCCTAAGAATATGGTGTGCATTGCAGTTTTTTTAATTTAACATAGTTTTCCATGTTTTCACTGGGATTTAATGCTTGCTGTACAATTAATTTTTATTTTGTTAATACCATTCTACCATATGATTGAAAGTCTTGAGGAAACATTTTTTCCTTTATATGATTATTTGCTTGAACAGAAGTAGAGTTCCTGGGATTCTTTTCCTAAGCTGCAGTAGTCTTGTCACACCCTTTCTGCAGAAAGGGGTAGAGACTTCTTCTGCCTCCAGCTAAACATAAACCAGCAGAAGATGAATAGCTTTATGCAGATTCTTTGATCATTAACATGGCATAAGCTGTGCATTGCCACTGTTGCAGCTTCTGTGTTAGAGCAGCTACAGTTCTGATGAAAAAGTAAGAGGTCATCTTAAAATAGCTGCTCTATTGTAGACAGATGTACAGCTTCCAAAACACTAGTCTCCACAAACACCTAGAGGGTAATTACTCTACAGTATTAAGAACACAGCACAAATTACTCCTCAAGAATTTTCCTTCCCCTTAAAAATTGTCTTTCCAAGCACAACAGTCACACAGAGGTTATGTTAAGCACCATTCTTCAACTGACCTGAACAAATACCTATCTGAATGCTCCAACTCTTTTCTCCTCTTTTCTGGTCCTCCTCCCTCCCCTCTCTAAATACTAAATATCCATAATCGGACACTTACCTTGAGAAAAGGAACTAAATATGGTTGTGGAGATGACTTAAGCTCTATGTACAGCTTTTTTGTAAATTCTTCTGGTTCAATTTTTGCTTCCTAAGAGGAAAATATAATTACAATAGTAAGTTATAACTGAATCTACCACACTTTTTTTCCTAGATCTTTCAAAAAGTCATGGAAGTTTATATTATCATGACATTGTTCAATTTCGGTACTCAAATGCTTTTTTCCTGCTCCATTTAAAAAAAAAAAAAAGGGAGTTAGGATAGAATGATGTTGTAATTTTCATATAGTATTACCCAAGTTGTTTGCACTTTCTTCAGCTACAGGCAGTTAACACACTTAGGGGTAGGTATTCACACCCAGTTACTGAAGTGAAGGGATAGAAGAAATTTTATAAGTAGTACTGATCCTTTTGAGTATCCCATTTTTATGTAGATGTATTTTAAATCAACTACTAGTACTTCTTTCAGTAAAGGCTCCATATCTGCATAAAAATAAACTTAAAGGCATCGAAGACTAATGACAACTTAGAAGTTTTTGTAAGACAATTCTAGATTAATGCACACACAGCATAATAAAACAGAACACTTAACACAGTCTTTCAAAAGCAACCAAAATATGGTTTCTGCATACCCCTACAGTAACAGTCCTCTGAACTGCAGAGTACTGTTTCCTTTCTTAATGCTTTCCACCCTGTCACAACACAAACACCTGACTCAAGGGCTTGGGAGGGTTAGACAGCTGCAGCAAACTTCTGAGACCCATCACTTGTACAATAGGGCTAAGCCCCAGACTCTGCTGCCCCTCCTCACCCTCCCAGAGTTATCAAGAACATTACCTCCTCCAAGAAGGTACAGACACACAAAGAGCAGCACCAATCTCTGCTTCTGCTGAGAAATTACTCCTCTCACCCATGTTTGCCTCTGGAGCAACTGTTCCAAGCTGCTACGTAACCAGAACAAGGATTTTAAAGACTGTGTACTTGCAGACAAACAGAGCTTACAGCAGCTCTCCCATTTAGCCATCTGATGTGTTGCCTGTTAGATCTCACCGAGATGCAGATATGGGTCACCGAGGTCTCACTGATACAGATGCAAGTGGTTTGGCACACCAAGGCTCAGTGCACACAGGGTGCTTGACACCCACTTCATGAAACGCTGCCTTAAGGATCATTTTACTGCCCAGCTGCAATTTACTCATTTCTCTCATACACACAAAACATCACTTTATTTTGCATTTAAATCATACACATACCGAATGTTAGATTTTCAAACGACCACAAAAAGCGAACACGTGTGCAATCAACAGTGTATTAATGTCTCTTAACAACTGCTTTAAAAAAAAATAAGTACTGTAAGCACAAGAAAGAACAACTCTATTTTTCCCACAGAAGGAAGGTGTATAGTCCAGCAGGGACAGAGGCTAAGGAATCAAATTTTTGCAAGGCTGCATCCTCAAACAATCTGCTCTCTGAAATTACACCTGTCTACATCACACCTTCCTAGACTGAAAAGTCCTTTGGTACCACGAGCAAAGCCACTCCCCTCCACCAGCACACAGCCTTCTGCTACGGTGGAACAACAACACAGCAGCAGCGGTCAAATGCCATGACAAGAAGTGGCAGGAGAAATCGTTACCAGGAAAACCCAGCTGTGCTGGGATACAGCACGAAGCACCATACGGAAGCCACCTGCAAAGAGAGAGAGGTTGGCAGCCACCACATTGTTTCCTCCATCCTACTGTGTAAAGCTATTGATAATGTCACGCTCGTTCCACTGCTCACTTCTGCCTTGGAGTAAAGCAGTAGTACGGACTTAGCACTACACTGCAACCTCTACATCTAATTCTTGCTACTGAGGACTCAAAACTACACTAACATGAAAAAACAGACCCCAAAGTTAACACTGGTTAACACTACCAGCTCCTCCTGCTATCAGTTGCCTGTGTGCATAAAATGAAACAGAAACGTGAGGGGGGAAATAACACAGCATGGGATTCAGTTAAGAGTTATAATGAAAGACTTAACGAGGGGCACATGTACTCAGCCACAACTCCAACTCTTGAGCTGTTAAAAAAAGAAAAAAAGTCAAGGAACAAAACTATGATAAAGTAAATGTCAAAAATCTATACACAAATGACACAGACTTTGTTTTGAAAAAAAAGTCTCACCAATAGATTTTGCACCAGATTCTTCACATTCTGCCCCATCTCAGGGGCTTGAGGTCCACTAGATGCCAATTTTATTAGCGTAGCAAGAAAATTCTTGCATTTCTTCACATTCTCTAGCATCTCCTAGTGTGGAAATAAAGAGAAGACTGTTAGATGTTGCACTGTCTCTTCAACCTCTGATGAACATACAGAATGTTAATTTTTAATTAAAAACTTTTTTTTCCTTACTGTAGAAGCGCTGGTCTGTGCTACTGTTGTGCCCTCTGCTTTCACAGAGACTGCCTTCTGGGAGATAGCTTGTGCAGGTGGTCCTGTAACTGGAAGTTTTACAGGTGTTCCAGTACTCAAAGGCTTTACAGCAGTAACTGTAGTAACACTAGCTGTTGCAGCTGCTGGCTGAAGAGAAAAATTAACACTTTTTAACCAAAGAACGACGTGACAAACATACTGGATTCTGCTAGCATATAAGGCAGCAACCTCCCTCCACACTACTATTTAAAACATAAAAAAATGACTTTTCTCATTGTTTTTAGAACTTAGATTCATTTGCTTTGAGAGGCTCTAATTAATACAGTAAGTGACAGAACCCTCACAGCCATAATTCTATTTATAAATCAAGGGTGGGGGGAAGAAATTACAAAGGCGCATCCAGACCAAAGCACTGCCTGCAACTTTGAAGGAAGAGAGAAAGGTAAAATTGTCTTGAAGAAACCAATATATTAACTTTGCCAGGCTCCTACAGTCCAAGACTAATGAATTTTGGACAGTGCTAAGGCAGGTGATACTATCCTGAAGATAAACAGAACCATAAGTGATTATTTATCTTCCAGGGTTGCCCTGAAGCTCCTCTCCCAATTGCAACACTCCTTGCCTTTCCTATCACACACAGAGTAGGCAAAAAGCATCATGTCCACTTTGGAAGGATGCATATGCCAACAGAAGGAGCCAGCTCAGCAAATGGACCTACCAAGTGCTTCCTGCCTTTTCCTTGTGGGCAGCAATTTGGATCCCTTTCTCTTCTGCCCTGACAGAAACCCTCACAAAATTCAGTTATTTTGAGACTTCTTTTTAAAATCTCATTATAAGCTCCAGCAACAGGAGAGTAATTAAGGTTTAGGAAAAAATATCTGCCTTCTTTGCAAACCTAGCTAAATCTAAAACCTACTAAACTGAAGTATTTCTACTTCAGATTTTAAAGAGAACAAACAAACCAACCATACCCAAAAAACCAACACAGCTCATTTGACAGAACAGAGTACAGTATGAGTAAAGGACTCTGCCTATACAAAAAACACTACTTTTGATTTCTCAGCTTATAAACTGAAAAGCCAGAGGGAACCTACAGGTTACAGAAGAGCAAGAGTTCCAGGTTAACATCCGAAACCTAAAGTTCGGTGACATCTTTCCTCTAAGCCTCTGAAGAGGACGGGAAAGTCTGGTTTTGTATCCCAAATTCTAGATTCAGATCTGCACAATGTAATGGCTTTCACTGACTCTTAACACATTTAAGCACCCCAGTTTAGTCCAACAGGCACAATTAATACCTCCTAATTGCATTAATCATAAGACAGTAAGACTAGAGTCTTAACTTGCCCTACCATGGATAGAACAAAAACTAATCAGAAGTGGGACAGACATCATGCAGCATATCAAAGGACTTTTAAGTCTTTCAGGATAGGAAAAATTAATGCACACACACTTAAAGCTAAAGCAAAACTGTAACACTTTTGTCATATATTTACAATTTCTTTTCCTGGGTGGGTGTCCTCCCCTCCCCAAGTTGCTGCCAGCTTGACACGAAAGCAGCAGGCAGCTACCAAAAAGCTTTCTAGCTTAGGCTCCCACTGTTGGTAACACTTTAATAGCTCTCTGCAGGATCTTTGCCACCACCACTGCCTCTTCCAAGGATGAGGCTCAACAGCTCTAAGACCACAGGGAGGCAAACTGGGCACAAGAATCCCAGAAACAGATGGGCAGGAGGAAGACTGAAGGGGACATAGCGCAGATCTGCCAAGTTGCAATGCCCTGGGCTTTTAAAAGTCGAAAACAGGAGCTGATCTCTTGCAAATTCCAGCATGCTTACACATCAAGACTAGAACAGCATTTTATCAGCTGAGGGAGGGAACACCAGGAAGTCTGCTGGACCCTTTTCCCAGGAAAATGAATATACGGGAATTAACTTCTGTCATCTGCCGTCAACCTTTTTCACTACTGACAATTCTCATTCTCACTTTGAGCAAAAGAGAAACAGTCTCCACAAAAAAAATGGCATTCATCCTGCATATTTCGAAGTCATTTCAAGGGAAGAAGTGCTCTGCATCTAAATGAAAGTGCCCCAGCATGATGCTAATTAGACACTTTGCAGCTTCGTTACCCCATCTGGAAAAGAGGTAAAAAATAAGAATGTGCAGGTAATTTTGTCTAACCTCCGAGCTTAAACATTCAGGAATGTCAAAAACGGGAAATATTTTTGTTGATGAGGATAACAGTGCTGCAGTCAGTACCTAGAGAGTTTTGCAGGTAGTGTTCCAAGTTGTATGTTGCACAAGATAGAAGACACACAGCCAAGCCAAGGATTATTTCCTCTCCACTATCCACCACTTTCTGTGATGACATCATACTTCCACACCAACACTCCTCTCCTGTGACCTCAAAAAACTGTCCAGACTGAGATCAGCAAGTTCTTTTATGACTGATGAATGAATTGCTGCCAAGGAAATCAGACCCAAGGGCTCTGCCTTCCTTTCCCTAGATGGTTCCATCGACTTTTTGCACTGACTCCCTTTTCAGCACTCTTCTCTTGCCTACCCCAGGGTGAGGAGCAAAGCGACCATGGGATGGCAAGATGTACCCACACTGCGTCTATTTACTCTTCATTGTACAAGGAGCTTGTGCAGAGGGATTTGCAATCCTCCGCAAAACAGGGAGGCTTCAAGGAAGCCACTCCAAACAAAACAGCACTACTAATTTTTCCTAGAGTCATAATTCCTGCTGTTTAAATCCAGTCCTACAGCTCATTACAAGTGTTCCAGTTTCTACAGTGGGGGGGGGGGGGGCGAAAACACACAGCTTAACAAAAACCNACAACCAGCTTACAAAAAATACTCCACGTCTGTGTCTTTAACTTGTGTTCTTCTGAGACACTTAAACAGACTACGTCAAAACTCAATTAAAGTACAGAAGAACCAAGCCAAAGGCAGATGTAAGTTAAAAAAAGAAGTTAATAGCGTGATGAATCTCAATGTTTATCCACATGAGAGTGTGAGGATGCATGCGACTTCATCCATCACTTGATGGATGACCTTCATCTCTTTTCCCCAGTGCAAGGGTAGTATAGTAGATGAGTATTGTTTTTATATCCTGAAGACCTCAATGCAGAGATCACAAACACAGCACGTGCAAGCTAGTATTCCAAAATAAAAGTAAGGAATATCCATTACTGGTTTTAGACACAAAGCATGCACTGTTTCCATTCTAAGCAAAATAGAAAATGTATTAAGAGAGGCCTCTGGGTTTTCCACTTTAGCCCAAACATTATCCATCTGTAGTGAGAGGGAAGTGAAAAAAGAGCACAGAGTGTGAGTAGTGTTCAGTTGCTGATACAGAAGAACAGCAGGAGGATGAACTTGTAAGTCAGACTGTTACCACTGTCAGCAAACACATCCCCTAATCTTTCAAACACCCCCAGGGTCAAGAACATACATCCAGCATGTTTTTTTGAATGACTGATCCTGCTCATTTACTGAGTGTTTTGTCAGCTGCTACAGCTCAGTCTCCTTCAAACTCCTATCACAAAATATAGCTACAAGCCTGACTTTCTTCACTATTTCTCCTCCAGATTATGAGAACAGAACATATTATCTGCAGAAAAATGTACTTTTCTTTTCATCCCACACGCTTATCTCCAGAAGTCTGGTCCCCAAAAACAGAGGATGAACTGTACATAGGAAAAGTCTCATACTCCACAGGTGATAAAAGCCTCTTCAGAAGAGGACTACAACATTTTTCTCTAGAAAAAGCAAAATAAGACCTAAGAAATATGACAAAAATACTATCTAAAAATAATGAGGCATTTTCAACCAGTGCCTATTTACAGTTGTACCTGTGGAACCCATCTGCCATGCTCAATTAGAGAACAGGTCTTCAGCTATAACCTTCCTTCAGTTTATAATAAGGGGAAAAAAATCATGCACATGAAAAACAACTTAACTGGTGCAGACAGCTCATTTTCCCCTCAACATCATCTCAGGTATACCTTTTTCCCCCACTAAGGAAACAGGGAACCCCAATAGAAGCACATCCCCCAGAAAAGATTTAGCAAGAGATTGAAGGAGCTCTGTTGCAGCATTCAAAAGCACTGGAAATGGCCCTCTGAACTATTTTATTCATTGTTCATGTGCTTTCTACTGTAGTGAGATAAGATTATCTGACACACACTGACAGAGGCCTAATTAAATTATGCATTTAAAAAAACAGATTTGGGAAATAATTTATTGTGAGGACAAAGGTTACCAAGCTTACTGAAAACCAGATTATAATTAGAAATAACAAGAATGCATCCATATTTTCTACAGTTCTTTCTGTCACTTATTCCACCATACTATAAAGCTTGCAAAGTACCTGTATTACAGCAGGTGTCTGAGCAGTAGAAACCACAGCATTTGTTGTTTGAGATAACGTTTTCACAGGAGCAGCTGCTATTTTCTTTACTAACTGTGTGCCAGAATTCTTTGAAAAAATAAAAATAAAAAAATAATTACACATGGGCAGAGAACAGTTGTCAGACAAGTCAATGACAAAACAGACATTGAAGTTGGGGTCAGATACAAACCGAGACACATCCTCTTACAGTAACAATACACGCGTCACTCACACAGTCCATATACTTTAAACACTGCTCAACAAAGCTCTTTGTCTATCAGTTTAATATTCAATAACTAGTTCAGGGACATTTAGAGACAATGCATAATCAGAATAAAATGGTTAAATAAATAAATTGTTACTTTCATGTACCTCCCTACTCTTATGTGCTGACCACACTACAAGAGATGGAAGCAAAAAGCCAGCAGAGTTCAGGGAAGGAAGAACATCCTAGGGACATGGGAAAGGTCCTCAGCTCTACTCAGCTTTGGAGAAATACCCCACCAGAGGGTCACAAGGTTTTAGATGCTAGCAGTAACCATTTAGGCAGTTTTGGCTGGCATTTTTTTCCTTAAAATGGTTTCCATCATCATCATCAGAGAGGAGCTCATTAATTTGAACTTTACCATATGTAACCATAGCAAGCTTCTGGCCAAGTGAGAAAGCAAAGCACATAGTGATGTTTATTGGTGCAAAACCAAACACCATCACCCTGTTCAGAAAGGGTTTGAATGCTTATTTAAGCCTCTGGAACTTATGTGCAAACCCTGTTATAACTATGTAACACACAGCTACATCAAACTGAAGTGATGAGAGAAGTTACCTGCACAGCACATATTCTGATTGCAGGGGTGCTGGTTGGCACAGGTGGTCTCACACTTGCGTTATTTTGTGTCTGGTTCTGTGTTTGTGCTATTGCCTGTTGAGATACCAGCATTAGGTGGCCATTACTGCTTCTGATGAGAACAGTTCCTGTTGTAAAAAAAAACATTCAAACTGTTAGAATTTAAGTTATATTATGGCTTTGCTGTATTTCTATGGAAAAAATAACTAGACCACACTGATAATGTAATATTGAGTTTATGACTCCAAGGAACAGTTGCCAAGAAATATAAGAACTAAGTGAACATCAGCTTTACTATGCATCTTATGATAGAAAAGAATTCCTAAATTCAGGAGAAAAACTTATCCACTGGCCACACTGAAACACTGTGTGCATACAAGACACAAATTGCAAAGCAGTTCATCATTTGAGTCAAAAAGTTATTTTGACCATTAAAAAGACAGACACACAACATACACACACATACTGGGATTACTTTAACATTCATTTTAAGCAGTTCTTCAACCTGCAAAATTCATCACCACTATCACACTTGGCTGCCTCTTTAGTTTCTGAACATTTAGGCACATACATACAGGTGAAAACACAGCTTAGAGAAAACTGCAGTGGGAACTGAAGCCTGATTAGTATGAGCTCACCTGCCTGTATCAAAACCATCCTCCCCAATCAAGAGGGCAGTGGTCTCCCATGAAAATCAAGGTCACTGGGACATTTGAAGCCGTCACTCTGTCAAGGGTGTATCCAAAAGCATTAAAATACCTGCTTTTATTGAAGCAGTTTGCAGCCAAATAGGGAGATACCAATGGGAAAGAATTAAAAACAAAAAAGAAAGGGGGAAAAAAAAAAGACCATTCAGCTACCAAAGCCTCCTCCGTCCTCCCCTAAGGGCTCAACTCTGAAAAATTCAGAGGATTCAAAACAATCACAAATACAAAATGCCAGTTGGATACGTGGTCTGTACCACATCAGATCCTTTAAGGGAGCTACGGAGGACCCTACCTTTCTGGTATCTCACCTCCTTTACATCCAACAGCAGCTGCTGCAAGGTCCATCACTGAAAACATCATCCTCAAACACCCTCACTTAACACCGACCTTTCAAATAAAAGGAAGGAGGAGGCACAGGAGAATCCAGATATACAAATAAGAGTACCTCAACATTTCTGGAGCACTGCATTAAACTTTCTCGCAAGTTATCCAGTACCTGAAACCCAGATCTTCTATGCACACTTAATGATTTTTCCTAGTGTAAAACAAGACTGCAATGAAAGTCTTTGCTACTTTGTTAGTCTGAAAGCTGTCAAAATATTGCCAATACAATACAGCCTAAACCAGTGCTTCTGTCTGAGTTTACGCGCATAAAACAGCAACAGCCACAAGCTCCACAAGTTGGGTTTTGTTGGGTATGTTTCAGGGCTTTTTAAAAAACTAATCAAGCTATAACCACATGCTTAGAAACAGCTTTTCATCCTCCACATGTAAAAGCATAAGAGGATATTGCAAGACAACACAAAATGTGGTATAAAATTCTGTAACATCAACATATTGCCATTTACATAGCAGACACAAACTGAGAACTGCAAGAGCAGCATCTACATGATCCCCTCCTTTCTCAAGCAGCCTTTACTAGATGGGGCAGATGCACAAGGCAGTTGCATATTCAGAAAAATACTGTTATTCCATCTGAAAACTCAGCTTTCTCGTCCTCCACTGATGACTTGACTATAATTATATTTAGGTACAGATGGATCATTTAATTTAATCAATGAATAGCCGGAATTACAGAAAACATATTAGATTTCTCATTTGCTTTTCATGCCATCTTATTTAGAAAGTGATTCATGGCAAACAATTTATCATCAGCCAGAAAAAGGGCATTTTTTTCCTTGTTTACACCACATGCTTACGCAGATTTCACTGAAAGAGAGAAAGCTGTCCACATTTTGCCAGCAATAGCATTTCTCTCTGCTCTAGGTCTACATTCAGGATGGCAGAAATGTTGCTACTGGAGATTTTAGGCTTTTCTTTTATAAGCCTGCTTTAAAACATCACTGATAGCTCTACTCTTTAAGAAGGTGCGTATAAACTTATAACTTCATTCCTTTAGAGATTTGGAATGCACTAAGAGTTAGTTTTCACGTACTTGGATATTTTGTCACTACTCATTACATTTGTCTGTTAAGTGAAATTATCAGAAGCACATTTTCTTCTTCTGCATTTGAGAAACCAGATTGATATCCGTCAACTTGACTACAGGGCTGGGACTGGTTTTGCACTACTGTTCTGAAATTTCAGGTAGCATTCACCAGAGATGGAGACCCTGCTGGAAATGTATCCCATCCTCCAGGCACCTGAATGGGGGGAGTTTCCAGAACAATCTACTTGCTTGACAGGAAATTACCTCACAAGTGACACAGCTAGAAGGTTTATGCAAATACAATACAGTTCATATGCAAATTCATTAACATCTCCAAAAAAGAAAAGGTAAACAAAAAACAGCTACCACGAATATTAACAAGTCAAAGTAGCCCCTTTCCATTTGAGGACGACAGCAATAATCTGGAAAAGGGTAACTTTCCCCCCAGGAACAGGATTAGGCAACACAAGGACATCCATACCGAATCAGAACACTGTAAAATAACTTGGTGAGAGCATTTGCAGAAGTTAACTAAGGCTACTTCAGTAGTCCTATAGTGGTCCTTATACTTGCACATAAATTAGAGTAAGAAATTGTTCCCCTTGGAACAAACAATAATTTCCCTCTCTTCATTCCCTTTGGCAGGATTTTTAATAAAGCATGGTAGCCTTTTCGTGGCAGCAGCTCTTTGTGACACTGGCAAAATTATAACTCCAAACCAGTATTATGTTAATCTACTAACTACCGCTTCTATGTAGGCTTAATGCTTTTAATGCCTGATGCTAGCACAGATAAAGCTGAAGGCAAATTTGAAATAGCTGTTAGAGTTACAGTTCCATACACTGAAGAGCCACATCTTGTCCAAGCACAAGAGACAGATCTGGGCAGTTACAACCTAATGTCACAAAGGGACAGTAAACCAATAAACGGATTGCCTGAAACACTTTGAAAGCTGTTGAGAACAGCACTTATTTTTTACCTCTGGTTGCTGCAATTTAATTACGGTTTTTCACAACTTTGATACTCCCTTTCTGTCTGGAAACAAAAGCAATAACCCCATACTGCAGCCAATAGTGCAGACTCCAAGAGGTGGCACAGGAGGTCTCTTATGCCAGAAGAAGAGGTTCCATGGTTTTGAGAGTTGAAAACCAAAGCCTGAAGTCTCATACACTTTATACAGCTGCACAAGTGTGAAATGAGGGAACAGCAGGTGATGGTAACCTTGAGGTTCCCAGTAGAAAGGTCACGTAAACAGACTCGTGCAGCTATCAAGACGTTACTATCAGAAATGAAGATAAGTGCGTGAATCCACATTCTTCACTTGGTGGGGAGGAAGGATAGTACTTCTTATCAAGAGCTGTTCTCACATTCACTAGAAGGCAAATACTAACAAACTAAATGTGAAAACAGATCATGTCTTGCAGTCACAGCAACTCCACAAGAAAACGGGGGGAAAGAAGAGACAACACAGAACCTCTCAACAGCTGAAACATGAAGTTCCAGCTAACACCTCTCAGCACTGTATTTAAAAACAGAAAAGGTATTGGCAATCTCAGCAAAATATCAGCAACCAATGTAGTAAATGAAGAGCAACAAAGCATCCTCATAACACTGGAAGTGCCCTCTTTAGGGCTGCACTTCCAAGTGTTTCGTAGTTTTACTGGAGTTGTTTCAGCGAACAGGAACGATTTTCTCACTATTCATGCACTTTGACAGTAAAAGCAAGGCACAAGCCCTTTGGGACTACAAAGCTGTTCCTATTTTCAAACCAATGTGACCGGTTACCATCAGTGATTATTTCTTACATGCTCCATTGGAGGACTAGGATGTCTCTCGCAGATTAAAAAAACAGCCCTTTTTGCAATGAATTAAGACTTATGTCCTTAGATATTCTGCCTGTCCTGCCAAAAACATGCTTTGAAAAGTTATTTGGTTTTCCTACATTGGCAGGGAAGGCAGTTAAAATAAAATCAGCTATTTCAGCCATTTGTTCCCTGCGCACCTTTCTTCCTCCAAAGCTACACAGAAGGAGCCATGCTATACCTTCTTGCCTTGAAGAGGTCTCATTGAGATCTACATGCTTTCTCCCATGCCCTACCCTCTGCTGTAACAGGGGCTGCAGCTACCCTGCCTCCAGGAGGAGTGCCTGGCAACAGTCCTGCAAAACTCAGGCAGACACCACCCAGATCAGCCTCTACCTAGACATGCCAGCAGTGTGAACAATGGAAAATTAGAGGCCTTTTCTAATGAAATTTCATTTCATTTCTCTAACTTGAGATCCCTCTGCTACAAATTTTCACTGTCCCAACACCATCAGTGAAGAAACCCAGCTTATTCTGAAGTTGGTTTAGCACCCAACCTAGGAACCAAGAAACACAGGCTAGCAGGAGGAGCAGCTTCCAGATACCTCTGCATTTTAACTAGAAATCACCAAAACCTCCGAGCACCGGAGATGTGAACAAGAAGCTGTGGGATAACGGCAAAGATCTGTTTATGCCACTGTATGTAATGCCACCTGCACAGGCTTCACTGCATTTCAGGGAATAGTGTTAAGGAAACCACAACGTTGTTAACATAAAGCTGTGCTGCCAACTGAAACTCCGGGCTTCATCCAGCAGCACTGAACACCAATGTATGCTGAAAGCATCCCACCATAAGGGCAACTTCCACCACGTAAGGCAACCCTGAGGCCATTTCTGAAGGGGAGCTTCACCCAGAAATTTCCTGAGATGAACCAGCTGGCATTTGTGCTCCAGTGGAGATACACCTTATGCTGTTACACATGAAGCTGAAGTTGTCAAGTTAAGCCACCGCTTTGATTACGTGGTTTCTAACCCAACTGCTCAACCAAACAGCTCTGGGGAACTGCTGGCTAGGGAATAACGTGAGGAAATGAAAAGAAGTCTTTTGTTCATGAAATAAAGTACAAGCAAGAACCAACCACAATGAGACCAAACTCATTTAAGAGAGCTCAAGTCACAAAAGCTGCTTTCAAAGAAGGGTAAATTTAGCTTATTTCAAAACAAGGACTGCCTGTATCAGGTATGTTGCCAATCTTAGTAAAGTGTACTTTAACATCAATTATAAAAACAAGGCTAAATGGGACTTCCAGGTCTCAAATCAGTAACTGAACAACAAAAATGTTTTAAAACAACAGTAATGTGTTCAAGCTCTCTGTTCCTAAACAAATCCCATTCTTTCAGTGAGCTACTCAAAACAAAGGGGTAGCTTTTAAGGCAGTTATTTCAAGGTGAGATCAAGCTTCAAAGGGGATATTTTAATAGGACACTAAATGGCAATTAAAAAATAATATCGGGTTTACGTTTCTTTCACTATTTAGGACCATTAAAAATATGGAAAATAAAAGGCCGATCACTACTAATCCATGCAACAGCTTTGAATACAGTTTTTCTCTCTAAAGCCATCCTTCAGAAAAAAAAAAAAGCATGTTTTTTCCTCTTTAATCCCATTTATTGAGTCCCACGGAACAGGTCACTTAAAAGTTTTTAAAACACATTATAGGACTAAGACCAAAAAAAGGCATTATTAGAGACATAGACTGTTCAGGCAGTGATTGTATCAAGGAGCATTACGTCGTAGATTAGCTGAAAAAGAGTGCTGAAGAGGCACGAAGTGCTAATGAAACACTGTGAAAAACAGTAACTTAACTTTTACATGACTTACATAACCCTTCTAATATGATGGGGCTGTAATGTTTTCAGATGAAGTATGATCTGTAGTGCATGGAGGAGAACTACTGATTCCCCATGACCCTCACTCGGTACTTGAGTTGTCCTAGATGTCTACTGCAAATTTCTCTAGTGGAGATGAAGAAACAAGGACAACAGCCCAGTTTGGAGGCAACCTCTAGCTGTGCTTTTCACTGTCTAAGGAATGAAGCTACAGCAAAGATCTAGAGGCCACACCAAGTTACCTCACCATGGGCTCCCAATAATGATCTCTAACTTCTGTTCTTAAATACAATTGACTTCAGGCAACAGATTTGTGAAGTCAAAAAGATTGCCTGTTTTAGGCTTTTCTTGGGAAAAACACCTGTGGTTGTTCTTAGATTTCCCAGATAAGCAGGGCAAAGGGCTCATCTACACTGTATGGGGTCAAGATAAGTTGCTCAGCATCTACACTACACCCACAAAACATTTTACTCCATGCAACAAATCATTCCAGCCTTTGGAAGTCGATTCTAATTGATGTGAGAAGAATTCAGCAATGCCCAACCCACAGTCAAGCACTGCCATTGCAGCAACCAGAATCACTCACCACACATCCAGGCCCTCAACCAATTAATTCCATTCACATTTTGTTTCACAAACTAAATAATTGCGTATCTCAGAAATCACCCTCTGTGCTCATTCCCTTTGTTCCAGGGAAGCTGCTAAACTAATGCGTCTTTATAGCAATGGCTCAGGACCAGTGACTAGCATGTAGATATTGCAGAGTCACAATGAGATGTCAGATTTTGAATTCCAATGAAAGACACCTTGTTTTGCCCACGGATATGGAAATCACTAATTTCCATGTCAGAAGAAAAATTCAAAGGGCATAATCGCCATATTCTTTCATGCTACAACAGAACATAGTCTAAATAAAATACAACACAATGTTTTACCCGTAAATTCTTTAAAGATGTTGACTGCATCTTTGCCAACTGCACAAACTGCACTGCAGATTCATGTAGACTCTGGCCTACAACTTTCAAGGTTGATGTCTGTCTGACATCTCACCTTTTCAAAGCCAGTGACCAGCTTTCCTCGCAGACATCACTGTCCAGCTGACAGCACAGTTCCACCAGCATTGATTAATGTTTCCCAGACTGTCTGGGTTGCTGTGAGCAGTGTTTTAAACCACCACCATGTACCCAAAATGCTGTCACACTAAGAGCTCAAGGGGCTTACAGTCTCAGCAAAGGCTGCTGCCATCAGTAACTCCAACCCTTCTCTGGCTAAGCACCTTTCTGTGCTAACAACAGGCACCAGCTCCTGAGACACCCAAAACAGACACAGGCTTTCCAAGCATAGGGAGCCAGGAAAGGGATGATGCCATCTCTTCTACGCAGGATGGAGCAGACTGATATCCTATTGTTTCGAACAGTCTGGAATAGTGGACACCACGCATGTTTCTGAAGAGTGTAAACAAAGTCTCGTCTCCCTCCTTCCTCCAGGAACTAGACACAAAGTGCTAAAACTGCAGAAATCTGAAGCCAAGTTTCACACACTGCTCTACCAGCAAGTCTTATCCAAGCTGTTGAAGACTAGCTGCTCATCAATGCATTTTGGTGCCCAGATGGGTATGTGTTAACAGTCTAGCAACTGGGCCTCCATAGTGCTGATGCCTTTTCACAGAATATACGCCCACATTTCAGCATTAAGAGTTCTCCTCGAGTGCATATCCAGTTGAGCTGCTTTCCTTGAGAATACATTTATATCCATGCAATTTTACAGTTATAGTAGAACTCTTAAGCAAAAGTGTAACTGTACCAGTTGCAAGGGTAGTTAACCTTTATTTCATAACAAGCAACAGATGTCCATACCAACCATCTAAAGAAAATCTGAACACTGCATTGGTACTTGGAGGGGATGTAAATAACCAGAAGGTTTTCCGGGCATAGTTACAAGATGGCACTACTATTTCTATTTGGATTTAGAGTGTACTTATTACACTTGAATCCTAAGAGATGTTGTTTTTATTGTGTGTAGGCATAGAGGATTCCCAGCCTACACTGTGCACCTACCACAAGGCAGAGCCTTATTTGATACTGTGATGACATCTAGCTCTTGTCCTCGGGCCATACCTTTCAGCAACTGGGATCATTTCCCATCAGCATTTCCCCATCACATCTTTGTCATTTGCAACTTTGCACCTTGAGGTTTGGTTGCTTTCCTGTCGGAGCAATCAGACGGTTCTAGGATTGTCTAGAGCTGAGATGATCTGACTTGAGCATTCTCCGGGACCCAAATTACCTCATACAGGAGCTTCAAATATTTGCAGAAGACTCAGCTGATGGCAGTGAAATAGTACCTCAAAGGAGCAAAGTGACACTTCCTTACTCTCAAGACAATTCCTACTGCACTGAAAGAAGCACTGAGTCTCTACATCACATCCTCTTGTGTACTCCTAGCATTCACTGGAGTGAAATTCTTTAAATAGCAAGTTCTGTGCTTGGCACACTGCAGCCATATATATACAGCATACGGCTTTCTAAGGACCAGAAGGTATGCCAACACCCTGCACTTACCATTTCTGGAACAGCCATTTAGCTGTTAGAGAGAAACCTGAAGCTGAAGTGTTGAACCACAAATCTTAATTTTAAATCAAGAGCTGCTAAAAACGTCACTGGTGTCTTGGTAGTGTTCTAACAAAGGACAAGATGAGTCCCCTTTAAACCTCTGTCTCCTTTAAATAAAAGGAGAATAAAGTCAGTTAATTCAGGTTAATTTTACAATGGGACACTTGTTTCCTCATTGCTCATTTGGGGACCAGAAGAAAGTTGAATTCCACTTCATTCCTTCTGAAAGTGCAAATTCATTCCTCAGCTGGATGGCTTTTCAGTAGCAAACAAGGGATCAACACTGAATTTTAACACAGATCACCACCTTGCTCTAAGTGTGACAGAGCAAACAAAAATTATTGCAGAAGACAGCAAAACCTTCATGGGAAGCATTAACTTCTGTCTACACGAATAGTATGGAAATCGTCACCTGAACTGTGTGGTATTTGTCAAGTGCCTAGTATGTGAGCCATGTATAAAGGTGTTCTGACTGCACTTACCCCTTCAACAGAGAGCACTGGCTGCCCCACTGAGACTGCCCAGTAATGCACCACCCATCCATCAGCTGGACCTTCCCCCAGGGCTCCACTGGGACTGGGTGGCAACTGCCACTGGGCAAGCTGCCAGGGAAGGTCTTCAGGTGCTGTGCCAACCAGGGCGTGCTGTTTCACCCAGTTGTTAATCTAGCCTGGACATCCACCCAAGGAACTCTGATTTCCCAGGCAACTCCTAGGAGCAGCCAGTACTAACGAAAGCATCTCCTCTGCCTCCACCAAACTGGAAGCGTGCACTGGAAGCAGTCTGCAAACACGAGCTATGAAAATTAAGTGTTACCGTATCATCTGACTGTTCTTGCAGCACAGTAAGATCACTGAGCTTCACCAGTTCTCCAGCCTTAACAGACCCTAGATTTGCTCATTAGCAACACAGATTTTCCATCTATTACCGTTTTTACCCTGCTTCAGTTGCAATCAGAGACTATTTCTTCAAGACACTGGTGGAAAAGATCCGTTAGTGGACTTTGTTCTAAAGGTGATCCAGATGGCAGAACAGACCTTAATCCTGACAATTTGAATAAGACACTTAAAACCATCTATAGTGATCTTTTCCATTTTGCAAATTATACTCACTTTCCTTCTGACATCATCAGTTTTCAAAAAAGTAGCTTCATGCAAAGATAACTCCAAAAAAAGTATTTGCCTTTCCGTTTTGTCTAAATGGTTAAGGCAGTACTAATTATTCATTTTTGATAAGTTATCAGAAGCTTTGCAGTTTACATCAAAACTCACATATACAACTGTAAATACCACCCTACCCACTAGGCACAGCACAGATTCCAATCACACAGCATAACAAATACCCGGTTCTCTAAGATGACTTAAAAAAACCTGGTATTGCAACTACTTAAAACAGCAACACATGAGCTTACCTAGATTTCACCAGCATCTTTAGGAAAAAGAATACTGAAACATAATTAGTGTTTCTTCCAGCTGTCACTTGTGTGGGGATGATACTATTTTTACTACATAAAGATGAAAGGCCCTTTAAATACTGCAAAAGCAACACAAGTCAGGCTCATGTTCTCGCTCTTCTAAGGATTAAAAAAAGTTTACTGTTCACCAAAGTGTAGCTGTAATTCTTTGCTATACACTCCAACTGACTGTAAAATCTGAACAGCATTTAACATTAATTTTACCGAGCATAATATTTCCATGCTTCAGTATGCAGAATGCATCTTTTTTTTTTTCCTGTGTGTTGGAAAACCCTAAATCTAGACATTAGCTTTACATCTTCTGCCAAGATTGAAATCTTAATTCCCACATGGCTGCGCATTTAATTATATGAAGGCATTATTTTGCTGGACACACTCAGTCCTGAAAGCAAAATCAAGTCCTACAGTGCAGCTGAAATTTCAACTGGTTATGCCACAAGACATTTCCTCACTATTATCTAAGTTTAACTTAGTTCTTCAAGCACACCAAAGCTTTGTTGACCCTTCCTCGGGAAAAAAAAAAAAAGTTGATCAGTGTCACCTAATGTGAAGAGGGAAGTTTGCAGAGAATCCATCCCAAGAAGCCTGCTAAACAGAGGACATTACTGGGATACAAAAGGTTACAGGCATCAATTATTTAGCCCCTACTGGTCTAAGCACAAGTACCATGCTCAGACTTCATGGGATTATCAACATCCAGAAACTGCATACTTTAAAGGAATTTCTAGGATGTTCTGCCTGTTGAAACAAGAAATCTTTAGATAGCCTACTTCTACTCAAACATAATATAAACTAAGAAGTATTTTAAAATCAGCGTTTCCTCCTGTTCTAAAGCAAAGGACCAGACACATATATGAAAATACCGAATTCCTCAGGTGGTTTTACCACTGAAAAACAACAACTAGAACATGAAGAGGGACATTCACAGCACTTTGCATGAGATGTATTAGGTCAACTTCGAAAGCAGAAGGCAGCAGCACCCAGGTATTTATCAGCCCTTACCTCTTTGGGTTACCTACCTTAGGTTCCACATACAATTAAGAGAAACTCAACAAGACTGGGCTCCATACCATCCCATTGCAGCTCTGGAATACCCACACTGGTTCTCTCCTTCCCATCCACAGGAGTCCACATGCTGCCTGCCTGCCTCTTGTCACAGCCCCAGACACCTGACACAAACAGTGGCTGTGCTTTCTGAAGTTACCCACTATGAGCCTAGATAAGCTGCAGGCAGTGGAAAACCTGGCACAGACAAGGCAAAACATCCAAGCAAAGACAATTGAGCTGCAAACAGAAACCAAGAAGCTGTACCTGCTGCCGTTCCCTTCTAAGTCAGGTGCAAAGGAAACCTTACACGGAGACCATGCCCTGCACCACATTACCAGTGAAATTACAGCACACTCAGGGCAACTTCTCTTTGCTTGACACCGTGCTTGCTCAGGCCAACTGGTGTTAGCAGTAATGGAAAGCATAAAACAGAAATACACACACCAGAGGCAGCCAATGCCACAGTGAAGAGTGATGGCAGCTGCTGCCACAGCCCTGTAACCAGCAGCAGAGCCATGAGGTGAGGTTTTCAGAGAGCTTCCCTGCTCTGAGGAGATTGAAGGTAACAATGGAGGATCCCTGGCATCCGGTTCAGTTCTGTCCTTTTTCATCCCATCAGCAGAGAAGCAGATTTATCTGCTAATTGTCCTTTAAACACCTGCTTGTAATGAGCATTCCAGGGCCAGGGGTGGTCTGAAAGCACAGACACACAAGTGACCAAAACCTAAGTTCAAGAAAAGTAAACAAAATCAAGAAACAACATTATTTTTACAGTTTTTATTGGTTTTTTCTACCCTCTACTTCTCTCTTTGGGTAGTGTGGGGCCCAAAGACACTAAGGTGAACTATAGACAGTTGTCACGGTCCTTGTCACTCCTTCCCCTTCCCAGTTATTTCCTCCTGTTTAATAGCACAGCCCATCCATTTCTCCCCCCAACATTAGGCTCAGGTTAACCAAGGACACAGTTTCTTGTTAAGCAGATGGTCCGTGACATGAGACTTTTGCAGGTTTGTACGCATCAGCACAGGCCACACGGAGCTCTGGACTGAGGCAGCACTGCACTCACCATGCCAGTCTGCTCTCGGCAGACCCACACTGCTACACAGAAAGCCCTCTGAAATGCTGCTAACCTGTTCTTGTCACAAATGGAGCTTTAAGGAAAGCTCCCTTTAGTAGACCATACAAATTCCCTTCATTTGGGAGGACACAGCCCAACCACTCAGTCCAAGAGCTGATGGTATGCACGGTCAAAAGATCAAACCCAAACCCCCAAGTCAGACCAGCTGGAGTCCTACTGCGTGCTAAAGCCTTCAGCGGTGGTCAGCCAGGGATGGCCTGGTGCAGGAGGATGGCCTTGGGTACCAGCAGCACTGCTCTGATGGATGACTGCTCCACTGAAAACCAGCACTTTGTAGAGAAAATCATAGGATGGTGATGAAAAACCCTTGCTACTCATTAGCAAGTCTGGGTCATTCAAGACCAGGAGAACTTGCAAAATTCAGTGATCTTTCCTGGGTAACCAAGCAAAAAGAGGCACTAGGCAGATGGGCAAACTGTGCTCAGAGACATGAGGAGTCGGTCATATCGAGTCATCTGCCTTCCCTACCTCCTGGCTTTATTCTGAGCAAGAGGAAGGGGGAGGTTGAGATGGAAGAGAAAGAACAGCAGATTTCCATGAACCTCCACTGCCCTCCAAGTCACAGAGGCAAAGGCAGCTCCACTGGTGCCATTCCTTCCCCAGACTGCAGCACTGTGGAAGCAATGCCCAGTCCAGATCACAAGCAGTTCATGAGTCACTCAGGATGACCAGTAAGGGCAGTGCTATCTAGCCTTCCTCAGAACAAGCCACCTCAAATATTTCCCTTTGAAACTCAAGGGAAGGATGTTTTCTGTATACACTTTTTTTAGCAGGTGCGACAAAAGTTGAATGACATGATTTTAAACCTAAGTGCATTCTCCCTTCAGTGTTTTATCCTGTATGGCTAGATTTGGCACTTTATTTGAAATACAAACGTTTCAAGCCTAAGAATTCAGTGGTTTATTCCACTTTCTTTTTTTAATGATGCTAACACTTGTAGCTTTAATGCTATTCATCTTGCATTTTTTATTATTAATTAAAAGTTGAAGCCACCTAGAAGATAGAGGTAAAATACTAACAGTTACTCAAGACAGAATGCATTTTTATATAACCTTATTGACAATTACTTAGACAAATTTCCCTGAAACATTGATCCATTTGAAAGATGACAACATTTATGCTTCTTCTGAAGCACTAAGGTCCATACAGTTATTTTAATTTACAATGCTGCAGAGTACTAGCACCCCTGAACTTCTGATACAAAGACTGCATTGTCCCAGGAGCAAGGAAAACCAAGCTGATGCAACTGAAGGGTAATACTGCTTTTGTTACATCTGCCTAGTACCACAGTACAAGTCAGATGACATTCAACAGCATACCTGGATGCACTCAAACCCAAGCCACTCCAAAAAACCCTTCAGTTTTGCTAACTTGTACTTCCCAAACCGCAGGTAGCTCACATGAGTGTCCACCTTCATGGAAGGGTGTTTAACTGAATGTCAATACATTCCAGAAAGCAAAAATACTAGATCCAAAACCTGAATACCTGGGAAGCCCTGCTACAAAAAGTTAATTTATTTCCATTATGGTTCATTTCAGAGGAAAGTTGGCAAGGACTTAGACTCATCCCTGACTGCTGACTACCCAGACATTACAGCATCATGAGTGCTGGGAAATCTACAGTAAAATTGACTGACTAAAGACTTTTTTTAAATTAGCATTACATATTTCCTTGGGAGGTGCATGTCTTTGATAAAGACACTGGGATTAAAAAAAAAAAAAAATGAGGATAGAAAAAAAAAAGCAAATACGCACTACCAGCACAAAGATTACTGTAAAGCCAGTCATCCTTTTCAGCAATATCAGACCTGAAAGTAATTGCAACAGATGCTCCAACAACAGAACTGTCCTGGCAGGAAATAATTACAGCATCAAATAGCAATAAAGTCATTACATATCTTGGGGTCTCAACAGAGCAAGACCAAAACCAGTGGAAGCAAAGTCACTTTTTTTTTAAAAAAAAGCATTTAAATACAGTACCAAAAGGGAGAAGTGGGAAGTTGAGAACCAACAGCACCTTCTTCCTCTTAAGAGAAAGTGCAGGCAGAAGCCTTGGATAACGCTCTGTTGCTATCCAAAGTATTAAGCTGTCTCTATCAGCACTGTGCAATTCCTACCTTAATATTTTCACTGCTGCTATAGGAAGCACATCTGTAAGGGCGGTATCTCTCCGAAACCTCACGTTTCCCACAGAGCGTTTATAGAAAAAAAGCGTTTCAAGGAGCAACACGTAATGAACTTTCAACTCTGCCTTCCTTAGGCACAGTAATATTTTGTTCCACGAACAGTCGCACCGGCCTGGTTGTGCCAGTGACAAGAATTCCTGCGGGACTGCCCGGTCGGAGGGGAGCGCGGGCAGCCTGACCCGCTCCGTAAGTTACGGGAGCCGCTCTGCAGCCGCCAACCCACGCTCACAGCCCCCTCCCCGAGATACTCCTTCATCCAAGTTCCACGAAAGCCTCGAGCGGTCTTTTTCAAGTCACATATCACGGTAACTCGGCCGATGAGCTTTTGCTTACTTCTGCTCCTCGTGCTATCCAGCAAAGTAAGAAGTTGCCTTTATCCAGAGACTTCCAGATCCATCCTCCAGAGAAGCTGTAAGCATCCCCAGCGATACGCGACTGAACCCAGTCACACTGCCAATGCCCTGCAAGGCAGACACGCCGGTTCCCAGAAGTTTGGGGCAGACAACTAACCCGAAACACACACCGCCACTACCATCACCACCACCCCCGCCGCCCTGCCCATCGTTCGCCACGACTCGCCTCCAGCAGCAAGGGCAGCGCGGCGGGCTCCCCGTCCTGCACAGACTCCCCGGCAGCGACGACCGCGACACGCCGGGAAAGCCGCGACACGGGACATGCCCGCAGCTGGGGCAGCCCGGGACGGATCACTCACCTGGGGGCAGCTGCAAGTTGGCCGGCAACTGGAGGGTGGCCGCGGGCGGCCCTTTGGGCGCCACCGGCCGCGGGACGCAGGGAGCGGCCCCCCGCNCGGGAGGGAGGGAGGGGAAGGGAGGAGGGAAGAAGGGCGGTCCCACGCCGCCAGCGCGTCCTACTGCGGCGGCGCCCGGCTCGGCCCCACCGCCCTTTTGAGCCCGCCCGTGTTTATGGAGCCATGCGGACCCCAGCGCCTGTGCCGTGTGGAAGTTGGCTGCAGCGCAGAGCCCGGGCGGCCGGAGGGGGACGCGCCCGGAGCCCCGGGATGAGGGTGATGCGTGGGTGGCCGCGGCAGAGCTGCTCCTCCCGCCGTGCCAACCTCCGGCCCGCCTACCTGCGCCAGACCACCCCCGGCTGTACCTGGGCTGCAGGTGCCCTTGGGGCTTCCATTCAAAACAAAACCAGCTCCGGCAAGTGTGAGAGTTTGCCGAGTCGTGACAGGAGCTTGCTAACGGGCTGAGACGGCGAAAGCAGCACGGACCTGTAGGGATGAAGGGGACAAAGTTGTCCCGTTTGACCTTCATGCCCGGGTCTCGACTTGAAGAAAGGCTGAGGGAGGACGTGGAGCTCTGTCCCCCTTGTAAAGCAAGTGTAATTCTGACAGAATACACACAACACAGCTCCAAAACCAGATTTCATAATATAACTGAAAGTTTTCTCACGTGTGGTAGGGAACTCACCATGACCTTCAGTAATTCTGCTTTGAGGTCGTTGTGTATCACAGCCAAGTTTGGGCTAAATTTCAATATATTCTGAAGCATGTTTTTGCACGTGCTTTATTTTACCCATAAAATTTAAGGGGTATTGCTTCTATCTGTCCAAGTTGCGCACAACATAACCAATCACAAAATCCAGGGCCTCTTGCACGGTTCATTAAAGTGTTATAAAAACCACAAAAGTCCAAAAAATATTAGGAGAAAAAAAAAATTACTCTTGTATTAGACTTCCAACTAATACTAACTAAGTTCCAAATACTAACTTCCAACTAATACTAACTTCCAACTAACTAACTTCCAAACTTCGCAACTATGTTTTTCAGGTAGAAATGTAGACAAGAAAGGGAAATACTCCTCTTTTTGACCATTTTGAGTAACAACCTTGCTTGATTCCACAGCATTACTGCTTTATATTGCTGTCAGCAGTAACATTGCCAGGGGTCTTTTAACTGGCCTTCTGATTTATAAATCTGATGATGCCTGTTTGCATTGTTTTGAAATGCTTTACAATATTTAGCTGCACCATTTTTGCTGTGGAATGTAACTAAATAGACTGGAGCATCACAATTGGAAATCTTTGGCATTAATAATTTTGTTTTACTCAGATTTTTAATGCAAAAGATTTTGAAATCCAGGTTACAGAGGCAGATAAGGGGAGAAGATTTAAAGTCACAGAACAATTATGACAGCATAATGTTTTTGAAGTTCTAAGAGTCAGTAATGATCCACAGTGCACAGAGTTGCTGAATGAACTTTTTTCTTTCTGAGTTTTGTAGTTTTCCTGAAACATGATGGAGCTAGAGTTGTGCTACTCCCAATGTCTGTGCTATGTAAAGAGGCATATATTTATGAATTTTTTTCCTTGCACATATATTTGCCACAAAAAAATTACTGATATGTTTTCCAGAAGCTGATGATTGACCTGGGTTAGTGGTGGTACAGGATATGTAAAATGTGTCAGAACCTTTTTTTCTCCTTTTTTATTGTAATTTTTGCAAATAGGATAATTACTGCTCAGTGGTACTATGAGTCCAGTAAAGATCTTATTTGTGTTCTGTTTCATTTGCTAAGTGTTGCAATGCTGTACATTATTCATGAGCAATATCAATAAATAAATAAAATAGCAATGTCACTTTACATAATGCTGTGTTATTATAGGCCACTGCAGCTTCAGTGATAAAACTCCTTTCTTTTAGCAAGTTTTACTGGATAGCAAGTATCCAGTATAACTTCATAGTAGAGTTCTGTAATTCTTAAAATGTTAAGTCTGAGATCAATTGATTTTACTCTCTTGTGTTCCGTTGAGAATATATTTGTGCCCAATGGCTAAGCTTTATACTGTGGATCTCTTTTGTAGAGGCATTTTTACTGTACCTGTTTCCTGTTAACGGTATATTTTCAGCTACATGTCTATGGCTCATGCCCATTCTTCCCTTCTTTCTTCCTACGTTCACTTAGTTTTCTGATCTACCTTTCTCACTTAGAGCCAAGCTTGTGAGGTATGTGTGCTTTCCAGACCTTCCCACCTCATCAGATCACTTCCAGCTGAACATGAGCCAGCTGTGCCCAGGTGGCCAGGAAGGTCAGTGGCACCCTGGCCTGTATCAGCAATAGTGTGGCCAGCAGGGCCAGGGCAGGGATTGTCCCCCTGTACTCAGCACTGGTGAGGCTGCACCTCAAATCCTGTTTTCAGTTCTGGGCTCCTCAAGACAAGAAGGACATTGAGGTGCTGGAGTGTTTCCAGAGAAGGGCAACAGAGCTGGGGGAAGGATCTGGAGCACAAGTTGTTTGGGGAATGGCTATGGGACTTGGGTGTGTTTAGTTTGAAGGAGGCTGAGGGATGCCCTTATCTCTCTATACAACTACCTGAAAGGAGGGTGTAGCCAGGTGAGAGTTGATCTCTTCTCCCAAGTAACAAGTGATAGGACAAGAGGAAATGGCCTCAGATTGTGCCAGGGGAGGTTTAGATTGGAGATAAAGAAAAATTTCTTCACTGAAAGGGCTATTGAGCATTGGAACAGGCTGCCCAGGGAAGTGGTTAAGTCACAATCCTTGGAGATATTGAAACAACCTGTATGTGTGGTACTGAGGGATATGGTTTAGTGACTGACTTGGCAGTGCAGGGTAATGGTTGGACTTGATGATCTTGGTGGTCTTTTCCAACATGAATGTTTCTATGATTCTATGATGTAGCTTGGGGTTCCTCAAATCAGCTGGCACTGCAGGTGCACAGCCGGACAGGAATTCCTCTGCTGGGACTTCACATGTCTCACTGTTAGCTCTCTTGCTATTAGTAGCTCAGTATAGTCAACCAAGCTTTATGTCTTATAACAGGATAAAAGTATATGCCCAATTCTTTTATTATACCTCCCTGTTGTACTTTTAAATGTTTTATAAGGTTTTAAAGCTGCAGGGTGCTATACCTCATGGAACAAAGACTTTGACTTATGCAAATCTGTATATACATTGTGACCTGAATATCTGAAAGAAAGAGGCACCTCCATGAAAAGATCATCAGTCCAGACAGAAAAAACAGGGCAGACTGTAACTCTGACTGTAAACAAACAAACTAAAAAATCTACTCAAACTGCAACCAAAATGCAAGTGTGGTGATTGCTGATATTAAATAGCTATGATTTCACTAGGTTGTTTTCATTAGTAAATAGATACACACAACTTTATTCCCATTACTTAGTATTTTTGGTCATGTATTCTATTCCTGCATTTCCAACTAAGAGAAAATAAAGGATCATGGACAGATTAAAAACACTTGAAGCATATTAGATAGATTTGATAGAGTTATAGGAAGCTGAAACCATTGTTGTGTGTGAAACTGACTTAAGATCTACGGACTTAAAAAGGTCTGTCTTCAGAAGAGTTAAGGCCTGCTGTGTGGGCAAAAATTTTGCAGGGTGGGTAGCTTTATGGAGGGTGGTTTGTGTTTTCAATATGCTGTTTGAAAGCCTCCAGAAAGCTTAGAACAGCACAGACTGATTCAGTGTGCACTGTGGACGTCTCAGCCGTTGGAAACAGGTTATGCAGAGTGGAGTTACCAAAGGGGCTGAATGGAGCTGCATCCCCTTCCCATCACTTAACACCAGCCACAATAAGGCTGAGCAAAATCTGTAACACAGACTATACCAGTAAAATCTAAAATCCAACTGCAGACAAATTAAAACTGGTGTTGGTGTTTACCTACCTCCTTAAAACAGAGACTGGAATTTCATTGAGGCACATAGGATATCTTCCTGTTCTTTCACACTGTGCCCTAGTATAAAACAAACTCAGATGTCAGCCAGAACTATATTCTATCAGGCACTTTTCAAAATTTAAGAATATGTACTGTATTTAATTGTATTTTTCAGCATTTAATAAACTTATAGTTATGCAGCTATTAGAAACTTCTCTTTCTAAAAGAAAACAGAACACTCAAGAATTAACACTCTGGTGATTATTCCAAATTTGTTGAGAAAATAAACCTACAGCGCAGTTACTTTTTGTCTTTGGGGAAAAAAAGAAAAGAAAGAAAAGAAACAAACCCAAATCAAAAACCCCAGTGCTGACTGGAAAAAGGACATAGCAAATCAGTTTCATCAGGGCAAATGATGTATTTTCCTTCCAATGACATGGTTGTGTCCTTGTTTTCCTTTATCCTCACAAGTATCACGACGTAGAAAACTATTGTTGGAGTGGTGTGTTTAATTTCCACCTCCCTATGCTCGCCTATCGTCTTGGATTAAGCAGGTGCATGTTTTTTAGCTGAACTGCTGGTCTTCCACCGGGAATTCATAATATGATTCACCCTTAATACACAAAGAGCATAACAGCATAGAAAGATAATAATTTTTGAACCTGAAACTGCAATCTTTCTTATTTTGGTTCCATGGATATTTCAAAGAAACTTTTTTACTTGATGAAAATTTTAAAGTGTCTGCAAAGAATACCTGGATTTATTATTTTTTTTTCTTTTGTTTATTAATAAAAAATGAAGATTTTTTTTTCCTTCCTATTCCATCCCTCATACTGTTCTCATATTTGAAGGGGGAAAGAGAGGTATTTTAAACTTTGAACAAATGTTAAAACTTAACATTAGTCTAATGTCAAAAGCATTAATGTAACACAAATGAAAAATTTGCCCTCTTGAAACATTTGGGAAAATGCATTTACATATTGTTCCCTTCCCTACTTTTTCTGTGCTGTTTCCGAAACATGCAAGTCACAATCACTTGCTGCACTATCATATTTGGAGAGAGAAAAAACACACTGAATTTCAAAGTACACACTTGTTAAAATTTGTTACTCAAGTGGAAGACCTAGAGATAGGCAATACCCTCTGGTGCTCCATCACCTTCATAGCAAAAAAAAAAAATAAAAAATCGTGATGTTTGACATAACTTCCTGCGTTTCAGTTTGAGCCTGTTACCTCAGGTCTTGTCACTGAGCACCACTGGCTCTGTCCTCTTTGCACCCTCCCATCAGGTATTTATAGACATTGACTTTATCTCCCTGAGCCTTCTCTTCTACGGGCTGAGCAGTCCCAGCTCTCTAAACCTTTCCTCATAGGTGAGATGCTCCAGTCCTTTCACCATCCTTGGGGCCCTTTGCTGGCCTCTCTCCAGTACATCCCCGTCTCTCTCATACTGGGGAGCCCAGAACTGAACACAGCACTCCAGGTGTGGTCTCAGCAGTGCTGAGCAGAGAGGAAAGATTGCCTTCCTTTAACCTGCTTGCAAGACTTCATAGAGGTAGTATTACAGTAACTATTACAAAAATGAGAATACTGTATTCTGATAATATTTTTAATGCAAATTTTGTATATACTATAAAGCCTGTCTTTTCCACTTATGATAGAAACAGAAGCTATTAAGCTACAAAGGGACCACAACATGTCAGAAACACTGTGATAAGGATCACTACAGGATAAAACACTGCTATAATATTCATCATTTTCAAAGACAATGATAATGTCTTATACAACCCACACAAGTAGCATGTTGCCATACACCTTCCTACACTGCTTCCTGCATGAAATGTTCCCAACAGTGTCTTACACTATTATAAATCAGCAGCAACCATTATAGCTCCCAGCACTATCAATCTACAGAGACACTACAAAAGTCACCTAACATTGTACCACCAGATGTTAGGGGAGATTTCATACATCAAGTTGAATGCACAGGTGTCACCTGGAATAATTTTTGTGAGAAGATTCTGCATACCATTTATATAATTGTTTCCTATAGAGTCATTAATACATACCTGGGATGGCTGTTTTCTCCTTATTATAGCAAGTCCGATGTTTTTTCCGCCAGATTTCACAGTGTAGCACATAATGAAATCATTAAAACAAGTATATTTACCAAGTATTTTGCATTTTCATGAAGGAAAGAGGCCCTGTCTGCCAGGTCAAAAATTTCCCCTCGCAGCTCCTAGTTAGACTCTGCTGATGTTTCAGGACTTCATCTTCTCATTCATAAATACATGAAAACAGCAGTTCTCAACTATTTTCATGCTACACAGGTCTTTTTCTTTACATAAACTATTCTGGCAACTCTTGTTTGCCAAAACCTCTTCTGCTTGACAGCTATGGAAAGGACAAAAATTCCAATACCTTTAACACACTCCTGTGAGCAATAGTTGAAGGAACTCAAATTCTGTCCGTGGTAGAAGCATTCCAAGTAAGCTGGAATGTAGACTATTCCACTAACCCATATAGGTCTATAGTCAGCATTTTAGGAATGCCACGGCTGAGTTTGGCGGGGTTTTGTGCAAAAACAGCCAAGAAGCTCCATTTGAAAGAACTGCCAAAGTTTGGCACATATTTCTGTACATCAGAGAAGAAAAAAAAAGGCATGCACAGGGTTTCTCTCAAATGGAATTCCAATCTTTTTCCAGTTTTTAGCATCTAAATTGCTATCAGCTTCCTGGTGAATTGAAGAGTATCACCATGGTCTGGTGTGCAAGACTAGCTTCTAGTGCTGTGTTTTCTCTTCTTGCATTATCTAGAGAATAAATATTTTTAGTGGTTCAACAATTATCTTTCCCTCTCTGAAGTTTAATAATAAAAAAAATATTCTAATATAATAACACTAAAAAACACCCATCAGTAGCATTTGTTCATTTAGAAGAGATGCAGAAGGTGGGCAGAAGCCTCACCTAGGTTTACTGAGGAGCTGATTATGACCATTTTCACCTGTGTCATTACTTTGTCAACTGACAGTATCCCTGGTGGTCCAGCTGCCAACACACCTCCACCAATCCTGCAGACAAGGTTCCATCAGCATTTTCTCGAAATTAAAATGAGAATGGCAAGAAAGGTGTCCTGCACTGTTTACAGTGGAAAAAAAAAAAGTATATTCAGAGGATGGGAAAAGCAAATGGGAGCTAGGGCTTCCCTGCTTTCTGTCTTTTAGGAATCAAGCAGAGAACATGAACAGTAATCCAATTAACTACACTCTTAAGGCAAAAACTAGGGAATAAGAAGCAAGTACAGGCAGGTCCCAGCAGGATAGGAAACCAAGAAGGTGTGATGGGCACATCACAGTATAGAAGAGTAGAAGACTGCAAATTAAACACCACCACTTGTGTTGGTAAGTAGCTCTGCCACCACCCAGTAGCACACACTAATGTGAGAGTTGAGACTGATCTAAGTCCATGCTGTAGCTTTGCTCTTTGAATTGCTTCCCCTTCTTCCGAGTCTCTTCTGGCTCTCATGTGGCCTGGGTAAGACACTGCAAGAAACCCTCTCTGGTTTTCCTGGCTTATGTCTCTGCCCTGCAGGGCTTACAGCCTGGTTTACCACACCCCAGCCAGGCAGCAAGGCCAGCATAAGTGTCAGTAAGAGTATATAGCCTGGGGTAAGACCTTTGCTTTGTGGTGGGCAGGTAGCAATGATCAGTTGGCTTAGCGGTCATATGGAACTGTACAGTGAGATGACATGTATGCTCTAGGCATTTCTGCTAACAATATGGTGAGCTTTCATGCAGTTCTGCCTTCATTCAGTCCTCCTCTGAAGGAAATATTCCTTGTGGAGGCAAACATTCAAAAGTGTTGGCTTATGCATGTTTGGAAGAGGGGTCTCTTTTATGAGATTCACATGTCAAGAGGTAGCATCTAGTGCAGGGAAGGAGGATGGCAGCAGAGATTTAAGCCCAAAGTTGTCTCCCAAGTCTCCAGAAATATTTCAAATGTCATCCTCGTTTGTTTTGATGAATTTGATCTGTAGGTTAGCCTTTCTTGTCCCTTCACTGTGCCTATTGCCGTTGGAATTAGTAAAAAGCAACTTGTGCTATCCAAGTGGCTTGTTCCTAATGACAAGATGCAAACAGACACCTAAGATGATTTAAAAAAAAAAAAAGGACCACTAATTCTGAAATATCAAAATGATTCCCACTGGCCCCATAAGAATCTCTTGGCTATATTCAAAACAGTTGTGTAGAAGCCTTCATGTCCTAGTACCAATCTCCCAAACCATAGTGTCCATCTTCAAAATATTCTTCATAAATTCATAGTTATTAAATTATCTTCATAAATTCAATTTTAAAGGTCTCCTATGTACCATATACTTGCAAGGCAACGTGTTGTGGTGCAATAACTGGTAACAATACCTGCAAAAGCCAAACAGATGTGATCAACCAGTGCATACATCCTCCTCACAGTTCTTTCCTCTTGAAGCTTGGTGACATTTTTGTTTCCGTGTACCCAACACAGCGGTATCCAGGCCTCAAATTCCATCCTGTTAAATTAAGGATAAATTTTTCTTATCACCGATATTTATTTATGTTATGCAGAGGAGATGTTGTAGTAATAAGTCTTTTCACAAGGACATTGGCAAACAGTTATGTGAAGGCTGTGTCATCCTCCCCAAATTAGAAATAATAATGTCTGACACCTGTTAAGAAGGAAAAATTCTAAGGTATGGTAAACATCACAGCAAAAAGTTTTGAAGTTGCAAAAGTTGTGGTTTACAAATACAGTACAGATAGGCAGCCCCTGGACAAAAGGCTTGCAACCAAGTAGAAAAGAAAGGAAATAAGGTGGTTACAGACATTAGAGCCCAGGCAGATAGCAAGTCAGCACAGATCAATGTGGTAAGTCGTATTCTTGATATATTCATTGTTTATAGGTATAGTCATGACTAAGATGATCTAAAAGTTAACTGCTGACAAAGAAAGGTAAAGCTGCTCCACTCTTCCGCCCCATGAATTGTCTTCCCTTGGTTTGACATTGAAACTCATCTGCTCCCAATCTGTGAAACTGAACAGGCAGAAAAACGCTTATAAGAAAAGGCAATTGTTTTTCTGCCAATTTAGCTTCCTTAAACATCTCACTACATGATCAGACAAGTAAAAGTGATGGCACAGGAGACAGAGTGGGAACACAAGTGAGTGTAGAGGGGACTGAAGGAAAAAGATGGATTTTGGTAACAGCTAGCTGTGAGCTTTACTTAGCTGTAAGATAATGCCAGACTGCAACTTAAATGCTCTCACTGGTTTCATAGGTATTTTGGTGGGGATGAGTTTTGAAGGCAGAGACATTTATGAGAAGTTCCTTTAAGTCACAGGTAGAAAGAAAGAAAGGTGAAGACTGCTGCTTTGAAAACTTCTGAGAGAGACTAACGGAACGTATGGTAGAGTCAACATCTCAAGAGCAGATAATAACTTCGTTGCTTTCTCAGTTGTTTGAAACTCATCACTTCCCCTCATAAAACCTTTTTCTTAGAAGATGCAAATAAATGAAAAAAGAAAAGAAAGAAAACTGACCAGCACAGTGTCAGATCTGACAATGGACTGAAGAAATTAAATGAATAATAGGACCAATGATAAATAAAGAAGGATTTTGAGCTGAACGTCTCAAGCATGACTGAAATACAACATAAGCAACCCCTCCTCCCCTGCTTAGTCAGTCTTCCTCCAAGATGTTCTCCTACCAACACTAACAAATTGATGTAAAAGAGGGCTTACACGAACACATGTAGTTCTTTCCTGGCAGAAATGTATCTTCTTATCCAGCACTCAAGAAAGAAAAGCTTTTTTTAGTACACTACATACAAAACTCATCCCTTTTTTACACAACCTTCTTATGATAAATATTCTCCTTGTCGTTTACCTATGACCAGAGTTTTGGCACATCACAACCAACATCAAACTACAGTTTTTGTGAGTATTTTATATCAAGTACACACAGGGTAAATTATTACATGTGTAAATACAGAAAACTATGTATAATTTTAGAAGACAAAACCTGGTATCTTTGGTCATTTAGGAAGAATAACAGACTGTGATTTCACACTTGTAATATAAAATGTTTGCTCTTTTCAAAAGTTCAAACCAACAGGTAAATACAATCTAGCCATCAATTCTTGTTTCAGAGTTCATAAAACTTCTATTTTAAATTACGCAAACTGAAGTTTGCATAGACAATTTCATGTTACATTGTCAATCCATTAAAATTTTGTCCTCTGTTCTAGCCTTAAAATTCATTACTTTGCTAACAAAAATTCGGTCTGAACCAATAAATAGCAATTAACATAGGAGGTTTAATTTGTTTCTCTTCACCAGATTTGACCACTCTCTCTTCCACTTTGCTCTCCTTGTCATAATTTCTGATGAATTTTATTTTTTTGTTTGTTTCCTTTCTCCAGAGAGCAAAGCTACTCAATTCTTCATTCATGGGTTATAATTTCTTTTCCTTGCCAGTATCTAATCAACTTTCCAAGCTGATGCTGACCAAATAGTATGAGGAATTCTGAGAAAGACAAACATAAAGAAAAATAAAGTCTCTGCGTAGTATTTTCAATAAATACATAAACAATGAATTCTACAAAAGATAATTATTCCAAACTGAATTGTTCTCAACAGTTAAATCAGCAGGGTAATATGATGCATCATGTATAGCAGAACCAAAGGCCCACTCGGAATGACTAAGAAAGAATATAGCATTTAGAAAATGGTGTAATGAATTTATTTGAGCAATAGTACCTTATTCCTGCAAAAATATATACACACTAATAGCTAGACTGTGAATGTACTTAGAAAATTACACAAAACCACATTTTGTCATTACTAGAAGACTAGTAGTATTTAATAATGAAGGTTATAGTCTTGAAAAAAACCCTCAGTTTTTATTCCTATAGAATCAACATAAAAGAGGCATAAGTATTATTATGGCCCACATTCCCATCAGCAAGACTTCTAATTAGTCTTTTAACTTAGAATTTTTCTTACTGATACCAAGAGCAAACTCAACTTGATTTTCAGACCGACTTAATAGTAAGATATATAGCTATTTTACTTGCAAAACAATATATTGCAATTATGGGATAACACTTTTTTAAAGTATCTTTTTGTTTGAGAGGTGTGCTTTAAAATTTCATGCTGAATTAAAGGAAAAGAGAGTGGTAAAAAGCATTGCTACATCCTTAAAATAAATACTAGAAATCAACATAGTTACTATTTTTTCTATGTTGCTTACGGAAAATTGCAGTCAGTTCCTATTTGTAGGGTAGTTCAGAGGCAATTTACTTATTTCTAGGATACATCCCTTGTTGCCCTCATTTTAAGACACAGGCCTACAGTTCCTGCCTTGCAAATACCAACTCTGGACACTGTAATTAAAGTGAATTTGTGCCTGCTCCCTGCTTCTCCTGAACCTCAACCTTCCCACCGCCTTTTGGTGTGCCTACTCCTGTGAGGATGGATGGAAGATCCTTCTGGGCAGGCAGGAGGACACCTCGCATGCCAGGGGAATATTCAAACATTTTGTCACCATTTTGCCTGCCTGGAACAGTTGCACACCTGCTTTCCTCAGTGGCGTATCCAGCAGCCATGATCCCTACAGGCCAGATTTCTCCCCATGGAAGCGGTCTCCTGTTTTTCACAGCAGACCTCCTCTGCCCTGGGGACACATAGACTGTACTCACACAAAGCATCTTCCTGCTCCTCCTTTTTGCTCCTTCTTGAAAAGAAACACACATGCATAGATGCAAGAAGTCTGCATGGATGAACACGAGCAAGGAGCTCCTGACAAAACCCAAACATAAAAATGCAGCATACCAGAGGCAGAAGCAAGGACAGGCAATCTGGAGGAATACAGAGACACTATCTGAGCATGCAGAGAGGGGATATCTTACTAATAGCAACCTTAGTTAAGTCTTTAGACATTATCTCCTATACAGTCTCACAGGCAAACGGATGAAGTACAGACTACATGAGCGAGGTATATGAATATTAGCTGAACCATCAGTTTTACAGAGCTGTGATCAGCAGATAAGAGTCCAGCTGGGGGCCAGTCAACAATGATACATCCCAGGAGTCACTACTGGGGCCATTGCTGTTCAACTTCTTCATTACTGACCTGGATGACAGCAGGGAACTGGACCCTAAGCAAGTTCACACACGTTCCAAGAGTGGGAGTTGTTGATACACTAGTGCTCTTGGATGACCTCAGTGGGTTGAAGAAATAGTCAGACATGAACCTCAATGAAGTTCAACAAAGGAAAGGGCAAAGTCCTGTACCTGGGGAGGACCAACTCCATGCACCAGCTCATGCTGAGGGATGACTTTGGAAAGAAAGCACCTGGGAGTCCTGGTGGACAAGGTGGCTGTCAGCCAGCAATGTGCCCTTGCCACAAAGACCAAGAGCATCTTGGACAGCATGGAAAGAGTACTGCCAGCAGAATGAGGGGGGTCTTCTTTACCTCACGGGATCCGGCTCTCCAAAAGGAAACTGCACTCGACATAATTGACACTTTCTATATTCCCTCAGGACATTGATTGGAATTGTGACAAGGTGGAAGTACTGCCCTCTAGTTGTTCAGTCATCTCGTCTGTCCTTCATGGTCATGAGTCTTCAGAAGGCAGATGCTGGAGATGATGGAGAAGCAAGAGTCCCCAGAAGAACAGTATGGCTCTCCACTGCAAATGTGTTGCCTTTTAACAGATATGAAAGTTCAGTGATCGTCAACATCATTGCCGCCTTTTCTTCAGCATGGCTTGGCAGTGCCTTCTCATGTTTGTCTTTTCTGCTTTGCTTTCAACATTCAAAAAATGAAGAAGTTAGTGAACTGTAGCACTTTGTTTCTGTGCCTTAAAATAAAATATTAACCTCTAAGACTACTTGAGGAATTTTCAGCTCTAAGTAGGCTTAGATTAGATGTTCTGCTATTTTTTATTTATAGCATATGTTCCTAGTAGCTGGAGATTCCCTTTTGAAGAATAAAATCAGGACATGGAAAGATTTTCTCACCACAGATATTGCACTTACTCCCATTAGTGCAAATTGCTGAACCTGCTGTGAGCTTCTTTATTCTAAATATTTGTATTTGCAGACGAAAATGACAGGTAGGAGAATAAAAGTTTAGCTTCCCAATGATTTTTTTCTGCATTTGTTATTGTCTCTCTGGAATATGGCAGAGCCACCAATACCCTTGTAGCATGCAGTGCTGTTTGAGTACTTCATTTTATACAGGAACATATAGGCTTGCATTTCAGGTGCTACTTTTTATTACTACTCCATACAATAGTCAATGCAGAATAGAAATGACAAAATTTCTATTTAGGACAAAATTTCTATTTTCTTCCCCTAAATGGGGAAGAAAAACCCAGGCAAGAAGCTGGCAGAATAAATTCAAGACAAATGTATCATGTTAGTGTTATCTCTTTCAGGTAGCAAAAAGCACCATTTACACTAAAAACCACTCTGATATTGTTGTGTATTTTGATATCGAGTTACTGGGTTTTAAATAAACGGAATTTGAACATCAGCTATTTACACAGGCAGACCTTCAGGTGCAAGCTTCATTTTGCCACAAGATGAATTAACAGAGAGAATGGGCATGCAGAAAATCCCAGAGAAGTTATGAGATCACCAACTTCAGTTGGTAAAGAAATACTACACCAAAAATGGCATTTTTTCTTTTTGCCATCTTCCTTTTTCATTTACCAAAAGACCCTTTTTCCTTGGGACTTGCTGTTACATGATGGTATTGTTGATGTTACAAAACACCAGCATAAACACCTTTTTTTTTCAATTTGAAGATGTAAAAGTAGTCTACCCTGAAAAAGAGGCTCAAATTCACCATTGTCCTATTAGCAGTAGGTCCTGAGCTATCTTTCTCACTGTAGCAAAGAAAGTGGGTGGGTTTCTGTCAGTTGAAGTGACTGCACAATATGAGGTGCTCTCACCAAAAAAGCTGTTAAAGGCTTTGTCTAAGAAACACCTGTCTCATAGGAATCATTCTTAGCTTTCATACCAAGACCTTTGGTCAAAAAGGTTTTTAAGCAAGTGGTACTACCATAAAATTATTTGCTGTCCCCTTTCCTGTATATATAGCTTCATAAATATTAGTTTTAATTTTTTTAAAATTTTAAATGTACATTTGAAAATGTTGCTGAATCAGCATTCTGTATTTGCCTTCTTGTGGATGTCCGCGACTCTGGACATTTGGATAATAAAAGTGGCAGAAAACAACTTGGTACTAAGAAACATGAGTTGGAAACATAGGAAAAAGTCTTTCAGAAAATGACTGATCTTCCTCTGTCTGCATTCTTCTTTCTCCAAAAAATACAACATACTCAAATGCACATCAACAACAAAAGTAAAGACTACACTGACAAAAGTTGGAATAGAGGTGGAAGCAAGATCTCATTGAAACGTATTTGCATTTGAAACTCTTGATGATGACTGAGATTTATGCATCTAAATTACAATTAAATAATGTTAAGGTTGTGAGTAACTCACAAGAGCAAAGAAATGTGCAATTAAAGGGAAAATATACCATATGTCCTTTGATATCTAGGCATATTGCAGTGCATTAAGGAAGTCATAAAAGAGACACCCTGTTGTGGTTATGTGTTTTGAGACATGTGGCACATTTCCATTGTAGCTATCTATTTCCCTGCTTGTATGCATCTGTGCCATTACTTAAATGTTGATTTTGAATGTGAATTTCCCTTTGCATGGTAAAAAAGCAGAGCTGCAGACTTGCTTTTTTCAATGTTTTTTTAGATCTGTTACTATTTATGAATCTGGGAGTCAAAAATGTTAAACACATGAATGAAAACTCATCACAAATGGCAAAAAAAGGGATTTAATTTAATCCTCAGATAAAATGAGGCAAAGGAGATAGTTTTAATGACTGTGAACGAATGATCTTATATCTTCCCTCTAAAAACTGACAGAGTTGCATTCCAAACACTGTTCTCCTGTATTTTGCATGGAAATAGGAATGTACTAAAAAAATTCACATATTTAGTTTGGACCATTTGGGGAAATACGATGGGAAATTACTCCTTTCATTTTAAGGTTCCTCACCTGTGACATTCCACAAGCCTATTTTTTTTTTCTCAACTCAAAGCCAACCTGAAAGTGTTGGAAGAACAAAATGGAGCATTCAGATCCTAAGAGCAGTGTTTATGTGGCTGGCATCTAACTCACATAGTCTCAAACACTGCCATCAACAAGATACCCCAGTGCAAAATACTGTATACACAGTGGTCAGGTAACCAGAGCATGACATCTAGACTTACGGAAAAACATTTTGTGGCATTCCCAGTGTATCTCATGGGAACATGTTTGCTATGCCTGCAGCCTTGGGACTCTTTCAGACACCTCACCAGTTCTCCAGGGACAAGTATATGCTAAAAAAGTAAGTCTTCCTAATTCTGTTCCTAACTGGGTGGGAGATGGTTGGTTCAGATTACACACTGATTTGGCCATGGCCATCATGCATTCTTCATTCGTAGGGCTCTTTGCTGCTGTTTGTAGTAACTAAAAAAGTACCAATTTGAACACACAGGTACTACAACAGTTACTCTCCGAGTTCACTCCAAGACCATGTAATAATAACCATGAATCACCATGAAACATATCAAGTTTAGAAAAATACGGTTTCTTCCACTCTTTCTTTTTTATTTTTGGTTTCCTACAAGTATTATAGTGATGATGATGATGATAATAAAGTATATAGGAGACAGAAAAAATGGACCAAAATAGTAAAAAAAAAGGACCACAGTGATGAGTGAAATGTTTAGAAACACAGAGTAATGGACATGCTGGCATTGCTCCATCTTAGCATAACCTCCAGAGCAAGCATTGAGCCACAGATATTTCCCAGAGAAAAGCAAGCCAGATTAGCATCAACTCAGGGTCCTGTGTAATCTGAAGAGACAGGGCAGAAGAAGTGCCATTCTGGTAACAGAGAGCATCAGGCCCAGGTGGCGAGCCCTTGGGGAGCGGGATGCTGTAGGAATGCTGCAACAGCTTGGAGCCAGCAGTCTGGTAACTGTTTGTCAAGGGAAAAAAGCAGGGGGTGATGGGCAGTCGCAGCACATCCTCGGACAGCAGAGCCAGCAAGAGTAATCGTCATGGGGCTGGGGACAGGAGCCAGCCTAGCCACAGTCTGAGGAGAGAGCATGCCAGTTGGGAAGCAGCTGCACAGCCACGGGGTGGCCATGGATGCCACTGACAAATGTGCGCTGTAACCAAAGGGGCCGGCTAGGGCTGGGGGGAAGAGCCAGGGCCTTCCGCCAGCAACAGCTGAGAAACAGAGCAAATAAGGACCAAGATTCACCTCTTGTGGCGTGGGCTGGGGTATCCTGTGACCGGGCAGTGAGTGTCCTGCCAGCCACGGCAGCACACACACCTCTGCCAGCTGCAAGAGTGGGCATCAGTTGGCAAAAGGCAAGGAATTCTGTACCTACAGCTTTGCAGTGTGGCACTGGAATGCACACAGGCTGAACAATAGATGTGCCCAGGAAAAAGGTTTAAAATGCTTTGGTTGGGGACTTTCAATGTCCCTGTACCAACTGCATGTTGCAACTGTTCATTCTTCCAAAAATTGTCTTAGACTTTGCAAACTTGTTCATGAGGCTCTTTGGCGACACCGAGATTCCCTCCAGTGGCTGCACTGAAACAAATCAAGGCTGGTTGCAGTACTTCCAGCGTTTGTAATTTATATTTAATGTGGCAGCCGGAGCTACTTCTTGTTCTGTTTCACTCTCACGGCAGAGAAGCTGCAGCCGCCCAGCTCTTCGGGGAAAGCCGCCTCACGCCCCTGAGCAGCCTGTTCCAGTGCTCTGCCACCCTCCACGCAAAGAAGTCCTTCCTGATGTTGAAGTGGAAACTTATTGTGTTCTAGTTTATGGCCATTGCTCCTTGTCCTGTCGCTAGGCACCAGTCTCTTGGCACCCGCCTGTGAAATGTTTATGTGCATTAGTGAAATTAGTCTCTTCTCTAGACTAACACGGCCAGCTCCTGCAGTCTCCACTCACGAGACATGCTCCAGGCCCCAAACCAATTCTCGCCTCCGCCTCCAGCGCTTCCCTTTACCGTCTCCCCTCCCCTCCCGTCCCCTCGCGTCCCCTCCCC